>NW_025574138.1:0-10650 GCF_020424385.1 Procambarus clarkii
CAACCGTCAATCAACAGGTGTACAGATTCCTGAGCCTATCGGGCTCTGTCATATCTACACTTGAAACTGTGTATGGAGTGAGCCTCCACCACATCACCCCCTAATGCATTCCATTTGTCAACCACTCTGACACTAAAAAAGTTCTTTCTAATATCTCTGTGGCTCATTTGGGCACTCAGTTTCCACCTGTGTCCCCTTGTGCGTGTTCCCCTTGTGTTAAATAGACTGTCTTTATCTACCCTATCAATCCCCTTCAGAATCTTGAATGTGGTGATCATGTCCCCCCTAACTCTTCTGTCTTCCAGCGAAGTGAGGTTTAATTCCCGTAGTCTCTCCTCGTAGCTCATACCTCTCAGCTCGGGTACTAGTCTGGTGGCAAACCTTTGAACCTTTTCCAGTTTAGTCTTATCCTTGACTAGATATGGACTCCATGCTGGGGCTGCATACTCCAGGATTGGCCTGACATATGTGGTATACAAAGTTCTGAATGATTCTTTACACAAGTTTCTGAATGCCGTTCGTATGTTGGCCAGCCTGGCATATGCCGCTGATGTTATCCGCTTGATATGTGCTGCAGGAGACAGGTCTGGCGTGATATCAACCCCCAGTCTTTTTCCTTCTCTGACTCCTGAAGAATTTCCTCTCCCAGATGATACCTTGTATCTGGCCTCCTGCTCCCTACACCTATCTTCATTACATTACATTTGGTTGGGTTAAACTCTAACAACCATTTGTTCGACCATTCCTTCAGCTTGTCTAGGTCTTCTTGAAGCCTCAAACAGTCCTCTTCTGTTTTAATCCTTGTCATAATTTTAGCATCGTCCGCAAACATTGAGAGAAATGAATCGATACCCTCCGGGAGATCATTTACATATATCAGAAACAAGATAGGACCGAGTACAGAGCCCTGTGGGACTCCACTGGTGACTTCACGCCAATCGGAGGTCTCAACCCTCACCGTAACTCTCTGCTTCCTATTGCTTAGATACTCCCTTATCCACTTGAGCACCTTACCAGCTACACCTGCCTGTCTCTCCAGCTTATGTACCAGCCTCTTATGCGGTACTGTTTCAAAGGCTTTCCGACAATCCAAGAAAATGCAGTCCGCCAGCCCTCTCTTTCTTGCTTAATCTGTGTCACCTGATCGTAGAATTCTATCAAGCCTGTAAGGCAAGATTTACCCTCCCTGAATCCATGTTGGCGATTTGTCACGAAGTCCCTTCTCTCCAGATGTGTTACCAGGTTTTTTCTCACGATCTTCTCCATCACCTTGCATGGTATACAAGTCAAGGACACTGGCCTGTAGTTCAGTGCCTCTTGTCTGTCGCCCTTTTTGTATATTGGGACCACATTCGCCGTCTTCCATATTTCTGGTAGGTCTCCCCGTCTCTAGTGATTTACTATACACTATGGAGAGTGGCAAGCAAAGTGCCTCTGCACACTCTTTCAGTACCCTGTGTGTGGTGTGTGTGTGTGTGTGCGTGTGTATGTGTGTGTGTGTGTGTGTGTGTGTGTGCTTTTGTATGCACTTACTTGTGCTTGCACAACCAGGTGAATACAGATCGGCGCCACATTAGCAATTTTCCCGCAGTCAGAAAGTTCTCCCGTGTCCAGAGAGCAATTAAATATAATGGCAAGTGGGCTGCACAATGCTTCAGCTGCCTCGTTTAGTATCCATGGTGATATTTTGTCTGGTGCCACGGCTTTTGTCACATTCAGTTCCTGTAGTTGATAATTTATTTCTTCTGGTGACACTGTTATTTCAGTGAGGCTTCCTTGTGGCATTGCCGGTTCGGTTTGGGCTCTTAAACTCTAGTGGCAAATCAAGTTGAAGCTTTAATACTTCCCGAAAGCTTTTGTTAAGGTCCTCGCATACTTCCTTATCATTTTCTGTGTGTCCTCCCTCGCTGTCTTCATGTCTGATGACTTGATCATTCAGTCATCTTCCTCGTGATGTGACTACGGGACAGTTTGGGCTCAGTGTTAACCTTGTATGCTTTTTTTCTACCACAGACGTGGCCACACATTTACAATGCTAACCAGCATATATACATTTTCTTCTGTCCTCCATGGACAGGGTTAGAGATGTGTTAAACATATAGTCCAAGGGTTTATTGAACACTCAACCACAGAAGGTGAGTCGGTGCTTTTAAAATGCTAAGCTAACCTACATACGTAAATACATAGATACACAGATTTACGTATGCCTTACATAAAGTGTTAGATGTGTCTTTTTACAGTGTCAATAATGTACACTTGTATGCGGTGTCATTCATGCTGCTTCTCTGCAACTCTTCTAGTTTCTGTGTACTCATTTGAGGCCTCTTTCTACGCACTGTGATTACTTTGTTTCGTGTTCTGTATATTCCAGAATATTTTGCTTTTTGTATTTGCTTGCAGATGCTGCCTGTTGAACCATAGGTTAATGGTCGCCTTTCTTCCCTTAACCCTTAGTGGTGGTATATATCTCCCCTCAGCCTCTTTGAGTTTGTTTGTTAGGAAGTATATCATGTCCTGTGTGTTCTTTCTTTTCTCCTTCCCTACCTAGGGAGCCGGTCGGCCGAGCGGACAGCACGCAGGACTTGTGATCCTGTGGTCCTGGGTTCGATCCCAGGCGCCGGCGAGAAATAATGGGCAGAGTTTCTTTCACCCTATGCCCCTGTTATCTAGCAGTAAACTAGGTACCTGGGTGTTAGTCAGCTGTCACGGGCTACTTCCTGGGGGTGAAGGCCTGGTCGAGGACCGGGCCGCGGGGACACTAAAGCCCCGAAATCATCTCAAGATAACTCAAGATAACCTCTTCCAGGACGTCTGACCTCCTGGTATTCCCTGCTGTATGCCTGCCTTACACTCACTCCTGGTTACATCGTTCTTTGGTGTTCATCTTCTTGAGGTTATCTTGAGATGATTTCTGGGTTTTTTAGTGTCCCCGCGGCCCGGTCCTCGACCAGGCCTCCACCCCCAGGAAGCAGCCCGTGACAGCTGACTAACACCCCGGTACCTATTTTACTGCTAGGTAACAGGGGCATAGGGTGAAAGAAACTCTGCCCAATGTTTCTCGCTGGCGTCTGTGATCGTACCCAGGACCACAGGATCACAAGTCCAGCGTGCTGTCCGCTCGGCCGACCGGCTCCCCTCTGTTCATTGTCACTGTGTATTCAAAGACTCAAACACAGTGGTCACTGGCTCCTGTTGGCATTTCATGCTCAATGTTTTCAATGTTTTGTTGTGTGGACAACAACAGTAGCAACGGGAGTAGTAGTAGTAACAGCAGCAGCAGTGATGGTCCCATCAACAGTGATGGTCCCATCAACAGTGATGGTCCCATCAACAGTGATAAGAACATAAGAACAAGGGTAACTGCAGAAGGCCTACTGGCCCATACGAGGCAGCTCCTATTTATAACCCCCCAATCCCACTCATATACATGTCCAACCCACGCTTGAAACAATCAAGGGACCACACCTCCACTACGCCACGTGGCAACTGGTTCCACAAATCTGAACTGCATAATCTAAATGGGGCCTAACCAGAGCAAGATATAGCTGAAGAACCACACCAGGTGTCTTATTACTAACGCTTCAATTAATAAATCTTAGTGTCCTATTTGCCTTATCACGAACATTTATGCAGTGATCCTTTGCTTTTAAATTCTTACTAATCATAACTCCCAGATGCCTTTCGCAATCCGACTTCGCAATCTCGACACCATCTAGCTCGTATCTTGTAACTCATTACCTAGCCTCAAAACCTTACACTTGTCAGCATTAAACTGCATCTTCCAATCTTTTGACCATTTCAAAACTCTATTTAAATCGTCTTGAAGTGATAGTGACTCTTTTTCCGTGTTTATTCCCCTCCCAGTTTTTGTATCGTCTGCAAATATTGAATCTAAATCATTATATATATATATATATATATATATATATATATATATATATATATATATATATATATATATATATATGATTCAGAGGTATAAAACAGCCATAGAGTTAGTTAGGAGCAAGGGAGGAATCCCGATCATATGTGGCATTCTTCCAAGAAAGGGAGTGGGAATGAATGGATATCGAGGGCACTTGGTGTCAATTGCCGGCTGGAAAGATATTGCAAATCAAATGCAATATCTTTCATAGACAACTGGGAACACTTCTATGGAAGAAATGAAATGTATGCTCGTGATGGGGTGCATCTATCGAGAGCTGGGGTTGTTGCTGTTGCGAACTCGTTAGAAGAAGTGGTTAGAGGTGTTTGTTTGGGTTTAAACTGTTAGTAGATAGAGGTATGGGAATTGATTTGGAGGAAGGAGGTAATAAAAGTATGTGTTTTGTGGGAGAAAGGAATTGGCAAAACGATCAGGGAAAGAGAAGGTCCGCAAAATAACAATTCACTTAGGGTATATTACACTAACAGTAGAAGTCTAAGAAATAAAATTAACGAATTAAATGCTCTTGTCTGCACAGAAAAAATAGATATTATTGCACTTACCGAAACGTGGATGAATGTAGAAAATAGAGAACTATTAGCTGAATATCAAATATATGGATTTAAACTATTTCACACAGATAGATATATTAGACGAGGAGGTGGAGTAGCCATATATGTTAGGGACAATTTGAAATGTAGTCTCAAAGAGGGAATCAAAACAGAGCCACACACAGAAACTATTTGGATTGAATTAAACGAAAAAGCTAATAATATTATAATAGAGTAATATATAGGCCACCAAATTTAGACAGAATGGAAGCAAAGCATCTATGGGATGAAATATCTAGAGCATCTAGATCTAACAGTATTTATGTCATGGGTGACTTTAATTTTAGCGGAATAAACTGGTTGAACAAAACAGGGAATAGTGAAGCAGAAGATTTTCTAGAATTAATTGACGATTGCTTTCTTACGCAACACATTAAGGAACCAACACGGTAAAATAATATTTTAGATTTAGTGTTAACTAACAGGGAAACGCAAATTAATGACATCGAAATAGGGAGTGAGCTAGGGAGCAGTGATCACAAAGAAATCAGATTTAGCATAGAATGGAATAGACCAGTAGGAGAAAATTCTGTTAAAGTGCCAGATTTTCGAAAAGCTGATTTTAATAGCCTAAGAATTTTTTTGGGTCAAATTGATTGGAAAGTCTTGGGTATGGGGTGTGGGCCGGTCTTGGAGCGAGACATGAACCCAGCGATAGGTGACTTAAATGGGGATTTCGATGTGGATTCAATATATAACTTATTTAAGAATATTCTAAACAAAGCACATGAACGTAGTATACCATACAAATTGAATAGATCGAATACTATGACCCAAAGTGGATAACAAAGAATTTGAAGAACCTTATAGGTAAAAAGAGAGCTTGGTACAAAAGGATTAAAAATGGGGAGGTCACTTTAGAACAGGAATTCGTACAACTGGTTAGAAATGTTAAAAAAGAGATAAGGAAAGCAAAAAGAAACTATGAAGTTCGCATAGCAGGGCAAGCAAAGATAAATCCTAAAGGGTTTTTTCAGTTATATCGTACTAAGACTAGGGAAAGGATAGGTCCATTAAAAACTGAGACAGGTCAAATAACAGATAGTGATGAAGAGATGAGTAGTTTTTTAATAAATATTTTGTATCTGTATTTACTAAAGAGGAACTTAACAATATGCCTTCAGCCGAACAGTCTATGTGGGTGGGGACGAGGACAGGTTGACGAGTTTAGCAGTTACCAGGGAGGATGTTCTTAAACAAATAGTAAACTCAAACCAAACAAATCCCCAGGGCCGGATGAAGTGTTTTGCCAGGGTGCTTAAAGAATGCAAAGAGGAGCTTTGTGACCCACTGTCAACCATATTTAATAAATCAATAGAGTCAGGCAGAGTGCCAGAGTTTTGGAAAGTTGCTAATGTGATACCAGTTTTTAAGAAAGGAGATAGATCACTTGCGTCTAACTATCGACCAATTAGCCTAACGTCTATTGTGGGAAAGTTACTCGAATCTATAATAGCAAATAAAATTCGTCTTCATCTTGAAAAACATAAATTAATAATTGAGTCGCAACATGGTTTTATAAATGGCCGTTCATGTTTAACAAATTTGTTATCTTTTTATTCTAGCATTGTTGAGGCAGTTGATAGTGGTAAGGATTGCGATGTTGTATACCTTGACTTTAGCAAAGCTTTTGATACAGTGCCACATAAAAGACTGATTAAAAAGATAGTCTCATGGTATTGGGGGTGCTATATTAAGCTGGATTAGGGCATGGCTATACCAAAGGAAACAGAGAGTTAGTATAAATGGAATCAAGTCAGAGTGGGAAAATGTTGTAAGTGGAGTGCCTCAAGGCTCTGTCCTGGGACCTCTGTTGTTTATAATATATATAAATGATTTAGATTCAGGTTTGAGTAGCAACATTTGCAAATTTGCCGATGATACGAAAATCGGTAGGGAAATTAATTCGGAGGAGGACTCACTATTATAAGAACATAAGAACATAAGAACAAAGGTAACTGCAGAAGGCCTATTGGCCCATACGAGGCAGCTCCTATTCTATAACCACCCAATCCCACTCATATACTTGTCCAACCCGTGCTTGAAACAATCGAGGGACCCCACCTCCACAATGTTACGCGGCAATTGGTTCCACAAATCAACAACCCTGTTACTGAACCAGTATTTACCCAAGTCTTTCCTAAATCTAAACTTATCCAATTTATACCCATTGTTTCGTGTTCTGTCCTGTGTTGATACTTTTAATACCCTATTAATATCCCCCTTGTTATGTCCATTCATCCACTTGTAAACCTCTATCATGTCACCCCTAACTCTTCGCCTTTCCAGTGAATGCAACTTAAGCTTTGTTAATCTTTCTTCATATGAAAGATTTCTAATTTGGGGAATTAACTTAGTCATCCTACGCTGGACACGTTCAAGTGAATTTATATCCATTCTATAATATGGCGACCAAAACTGAACTGCATAATCTAAATGGGGCCTAACTAGAGCAAGATATAGCTTGAGAACCACACCAGGTGTCTTGTTACTAACGCTGCGATTAATAAATCCAAGTGTCCGATTTGCCTTATTACGAACATTTATGCATTGATCCTTTTGTTTTAAATTCTTACTAATCATAACTCCCAGATCCCTTTCGCAATCCGACTTCGCAATCACAACACCATCTAGCTCGTATCTTGTAACTCTATCATCATTACCTAACCTCAGAACTTTACATTTATCAGCATTAAACTGCATCTGCCAATCCTTTGACCATTTCAAAACCCTATCTAGATCAACTTGAAGTGATAGTGAGTCCTCCTCCGAATTAATTTCCCTACCGATTTTCGTATCATCGGCAAATTTGCAAATGTTGCTACTCAAACCTGAATCTAAATCATTTATATATATTATAAACAACAGAGGTCCCAGGACAGAGCCTTGAGGCACTCCACTTACAACATTTTCCCACTCTGACTTGATTCCATTTATACTAACTCTCTGTTTCCTTTGGTATAGCCATGCCCTAATCCAGCTTAATATAGCACCCCCAATACCATGAGACTCTATTTTTTTAATCAGTCTTTCATGTGGCACTGTATCAAAAGCTTTGCTAAAGTCAAGGTATACAACATCGCAATCCTTACCACTATCAACTGCCTCAACAATGCTAGAATAAAAGATAACAAATTTGTTAAACATGAACGGCCATTTATAAAACCATGTTGCGACTCAATTATTAATTTATGTTTTTCAAGATGAAGACGAATTTTATTTGCTATTATAGATTCGAGTAACTTTCCCACAATAGACGTTAGGCTAATTGGTCGATAGTTAGACGCAAGTGATCTATCTCCTTTCTTAAAAACTGGTATCACATTAGCAACTTTCCAAAACTCTGGCACTCTGCCTGACTCTATTGATTTATTAAATATGGTTGACAGTGGGTCACAAAGCTCCTCTTTGCATTCTTTAAGCACCCTGGCAAACACTTCATCCGGCCCTGGGGATTTGTTTGGTTTGAGTTTTACTATTTGTTTAAGAACATCCTCCCTGGTAATTTCATATGAAGAAAGATTAACAAAGCTTAAGTTGCATTCACTGGAAAGGCGAAGAGTTAGGGGTGACATGATAGAGGTTTACAAGTGGATGAATGGACATAACCGGGGGGATATTAATAGGGTATTAAAAGTATCAACACAGGACAGAACACGAAACAATGGGTATAAATTGGATAAGTTTAGATTTAGGAAAGACTTGGGTAAATACTGGTTCAGTAACAGGGTTGTTGATTTGTGGAACCAATTGCCGCGTAACATTGTGGAGGTGGGGTCCCTCGATTGTTTCAAGCACGGGTTGGACAAGTATATGAGTGGGATTGGGTGGTTATAGAATAGGAGCTGCCTCGTATGGGCCAATAGGCCTTCTGCAGTTACCTTTGTTCTTATGTTCTTATATATATATATATATATATATATATATATATATATATATATATATATATATATATATATATATATATATATATATATATATATATATATATATAAATTATGAATAACAGAGGTCCCAGGACAGAGCCTTGAGGCACTCCACTTACAACATTTTCCCACTCTGACTTAACCCTATTTATAGTGTTTCCTTTGGTATAGCCATGCCCTAATCCAACTTGATATAGCACTCCCAATACCATGAGCCTCTGTCTTTTAAAATCAGTCTTTCATGTGGCACTGTATCAAAAGCTTTGCTAAAGTCAAGGTACACAACATCATAATCCTTACCACTATCAACTGCCTCAACTGTCAACTATGCTGCTGATAGCACCAGCAACAGTAGTAGAAACAGCAGGAGCAGCAAAACCACAGCAACAACAGTATCAGTAAAAGCAGCAGCAACAGCAGTAGACACAGCAGTAGTAGACACAGCAGCAGCAGCAGCAGTAGACACAGCAGCAGCAGCAGTAGAAACAGCAGCAGCAGTAGTAGACACAGCAGCAGCAGTAGTAGACACTGCAGCAGCAGCAGCATCACTGCAGCAGCAGCATCAGCAGTAGACACAGCAGCAGCAGTAGTAGACACTGCAGCAGCAGCAGTAGACACAGCAGCAGCAGCAGTAGACACAGCAGCAGCAGTAGCAGCAGCAGCAGTAGACACAGCAGCAGCAGCAGCAGTAGACACAGCAGCAGCAGTAGTAGACACAGCAGCAGCAGCAGTAGACACAGCAGCAGCAGCAGCAGTAGACACAGCAGTAGACACAGCAGCAGCAGTAGACACAGCAGCAGACACAGTAGACAGCAGCAGCAGCAGCAGTAGTAGACACAGCAGCAGCAGTAGCAGCAGCAGCAGTAGACACAGCAGCAGCAGTAGTAGACACAGCAGCAGCAGTAGTAGACACAGCAGCAGCAGCAGTAGTAGACACAGCAGCAGCAGTAGTAGACACAGCAGCAGTAGACACAGCAGCAGCAGTAGTAGACACAGCAGCGGCAGTAGTAGACACAGCAGCAGCAGCAGCAGACACAGCAGCAGCCGTAGTAGCAGCAGCAGTAGACACAGCAGCAGCAGCGGCAGCAGCGGCAGCAGTAGACACAGCAGCGGCAGTAGCAGACACAGCAGCAGACACAGCAGCAGCAGCCGTCGAGGAGGGTGAAAGGAGTGTAGCCGGGTGTGTACGTCAAGGCTGGCGTGTGACGTCACCAGTGCCCGAGCCCGCCATGAAGGAAGACTACCCGACCTACTCTTCCCGCCCCACACACATTCCTTTACCTTATTGTCACACTCCCTCACCTCCTATTCCTTTACCTTATTGTCACACTCCCTCACCTCCTATTCCTTTACCTCTCTCAATATAAAACTGGCACAACCACTCCTTCTTGCACCTGTTGCAATGTATCTTGAAGACAGTTATCTTCCATCGTGCAGACAGACTCCAAACAGTTTCAAATGTAGATGTGATAGAGCCCAGTTGGCTCAGGAACCGAGTTGATTGACACTTGAGAGGCGGGACCAGGAGCCGAAGCTCAGCCTCCTTCAAGTACAACTAGGTGAGTATGCTTTTGTCTTCAGAATTACCTTTCCTCTGATACAAACATTGACAAATTTCTTGCCGACTTGACTTGTGTAACAAAGATATTTTCTTGTTGGTTCAGTGTCCCCGCGGCCCGGTCTCTGACCAGCCTCTTGGTTGTGGTTTGGTCAACCAGGCTGTTACACTCAGCTGCTCTTAATTTGATGTATGGAGGTAACTACCTCCATATTACGTAGGTAACCGGAGGTAACTAGACATGATTTTTTTCCGTAAGAGGTGATGCTGAGTGGGGCGTTGTCCATCAACACTATGACATCTCTGTAAGATTATTTGCCCTCCTGACTTCAAATTCAGTGTGGTGGAGGCAGTATGACGAGGTCACACAGGTCACAGGTACCTGGTCATGACCCCAGGGCTGACCACACACAGGTCACAGGTACCTGGTCATGACCCCAGGGCTGACCACACACAGGTCACAGGTACCTGGTGATGACCCCAGGGCTGACCACACACAGGTCACAGGTACCTGGTGATGACCCCAGGGCTGACCACACACAGGTCACAGGTACCTGGTCATGACCCCAGGGCTGACCACACACACAGGTCACAGGTACCTGGTCATGACCCCAGGGCTGACCACACACA
>NW_025574140.1:0-30891 GCF_020424385.1 Procambarus clarkii
AGTCGCTGTTGGCATTTAGGCACATTCCTATGTTTGTTCCTTAGTGTAGACTGCAGTGTGGAAACCTCCGCCCTTTTCCATGACTGTTACATCTAGAAAGGGCAGCTTCCCATTCTTTTCCATCTCGTAAGTGAAACGCAGCACGGACTGCCCAGACAGGTACAAGAGCGACTGCCCAGACAGGTACAAGAGGAGATTAGACTATTTTACAGAACTTCTTTTCCACAGCTCATAAAACGGAGGAAAGGGTCCTGAAAGATATTGTTAATGGAAACGTTATCCCTACAGACAAAAATCAGAGGATACAACTGGCGAGCAAGGACAAGACAAGAACATATGGATGCCAACACAGAAGACAATGTCCAACATAATAGGCCAATTACACTGGATTGATCTTTGTGTTTAGATAGGAGCTGCCTCGTATGGGCCAATAAGCCTTCTGCAGCCTCTATGTTTCACCTCACATTTATCCCTTATGTATCCCCCCATGTTTTCACCTTTATTGTATTATCACCTGACCCAGTGCGGGTATAAAATCAACTAGTATTGTAAGATCTGTTCACTTGAGAATGAACAATGGAGGTTCGAAACGTTGTGCAAATTATATAAATAAGTGTAATACACTCTATAGTAAATCACTTCTTTTCTTCACCTTAAAAGTACGAAAATGAGTTTTGGAGAACTCCTATTTCAATAAGCCCTGATGCTAAGAAAATAGTTACAGGGATAGAAGCCCTAAACCAGAAAATAATAAATACAGAATATGCGGTCATATTCAATGAAACATGTTTGAAAGAAAACCTGCTGCCAGTATACACCAATATATATATATATATATATATATATATATATATATATATATATATATATAAATATATATATATATATATATATATATATATAAAATATATATATATCGTACCTAGTAGCAAGAACGCACTTCTCAGCCTACTATGCAAGGCCAGATTTGCCTAATAAGCCAAGTTTTCCAGAATTAATATATTTTCTCTAATTTTTTTCTTATGAAATAATAAAGCTACCCATTTCATTATGTATAAGGTCAATTTTTTTTATTGGAGTTAAAATTAGCGTAGATATATGACCGAACCTAACCAACCCTACCTAACCTAACGTAACCTGTCTTTATAGGTTAGGTTAGGTTAGGTTAGGTAGCCGAAAAAGTTAGGTTAGGTAGGA
Organism: Procambarus clarkii; assembly: GCF_020424385.1. Classification (NCBI taxonomy): domain Eukaryota; kingdom Metazoa; phylum Arthropoda; class Malacostraca; order Decapoda; family Cambaridae; genus Procambarus; species Procambarus clarkii. The sequence continues at coordinate 1,198 of NW_025574140.1, forward strand.
TAGGTAGTCGAAAAACAATTAATTCATGAAACTTGGCTTATTACGCAAATCGGGCTTTGCATAGTAGGCTGAGAAGTGCGTTCTGGCTACTAGGTATGACATTATATATATATATATATATATATATATATATATATATATATATATATATATATATATATATATATATATATGTCGTACCTAATAGCCAGAACGCACTTCTCAGCCTACTATGCAAGGCCCGATTTGCTTAATAAGCCAAGTTTTCATGAATTAATTGTTTTTCGACTACCTAACCTACCTAACCTAACCTAACCTAACTTTTTCGGCTACCTAACCAAACCTAACCTATAAAGATAGGTTAGGTTAGGTTAGGTAGGGTTGGTTAGGTTCGGTCATATATCTACGTTAATTTTAACTCCAATAAAAAAAAAATGACCTCATACATAATGAAATGGGTAGCTTTATCATTTCATAAGAAAAAAATTAGAAAAAATATATTAATTCAGGAAAACTTGGCTTATTAGGCAAATCGGGCCTTGAATAGTAGGCCAAAACGTGAGTTCTGGCTACTAGGTACGACATATATATATATATATATATATATATATATATATATATATATATATATATATATATATATATAACTGAAAACTCACACCCCAGAAGTGACTCGAACCCATACTCCCAGGAGCAACACAACTGGTATGTACAAGACGCCTTAATCCACTTGACCATCACGACCGGACAAAATGAGGTGATAGCCTAAGCTATTTGAACCACCCCACCGCCGGCACTCGGATAGTAATCTTGGGCATAGCATTTTACCAAATCACCTCATTCTTTGGGGCACACGTGAGGAACACAAATGCAAACAAGCCTGAATGGTCCCCAGGACAATATGCAACTGAAAAACTCACACCCCAGAAGTGACTCGAACCCATACTCCCAGGAGCAACCAAATAGTTGCTATTTAAGGCGTCTTGTACATACCAGTTGTGTTGCTCCTGGGAGTATGGGTTCGAGTCACTTCTGGGGTGTGAGTTTTCAGTTGCATATTGTCCTGGGGACCATTCAGGCTTGTTCGCATTTGTGTTCCTCACGTGTGCCCCAAAGAATGAGATCATAAGATAAAATGCTATGCCCAAGATTACTATCCGAGTGCCGGCGGTGGGGTGGTTCAAATAGCTTAGGCTATCACCTCATTTTGTCCGGTCGTGATGGTCAAGTGGATTAAGGCGTCTTGTACATACCAGTTGTGTTGCTCCTGGGAGTATGGGTTCGAGTCACTTCTGGGGTGTGAGTTTTCAGTTGCATATTGTCCTGGGGACCATTCAGGCTTGTTCGCATATATATATATATATATATATATATATATATATATATATATATATATATATATATATATATATATATATATATATGTCATACCTAGTAGCCAGAACGCACTTCTCAGCCTACTATGCAAGGCCCGATTTGCGTAATAAGCCAAGTTTTCATGAATTAATTGTTTTTCGACTACCTATCCTACCTAACCTAACTTTTTCTTCTACCTAACCTAACCTAGCCTATAAAGATAGGTTAGGTTAGGTAGGGTTGGTTAGGTTCGGTCATATATCTACGTTAATTTTAACTCCAATAAAAATAAATTGACCTCATACATTATGAAATGGGTAGCTTTATCATTTCATAAGAAAAAATTAGAGAAAATATATTAATTCAGGAAAACTTAACTTATTAGGCAAATCGGGCCTTGCATAGTAGGCCGAGAAGTGCGTTCTGGCTACTAGGTACGAAATATATATATATATATATATATATATATATATATATATATATATGTCGTACCTAATAGCCAGAACGCACTTCTCAGCCTACTATTCAAGGCCCGATTTGCCTAATAAGCCAAGTTTTCATAAATTAATGTTTTTTCGTCTACCTAACCTACCTAACCTAACCTAACCTAGCTTTTTTGGCTACCTAACCTAACCTTACCTATAAATATAGGTTAGGTTAGGTTAGGTAGGGTTGGTTAGGTTCGGTCATATATCTACGTTAATTTTAACTCCAATAAAAAAAAATTGACCTCATACATAGAGAAAAGGGTTGCTTTATCATTTCATAAGAAAAAAATTATAGTAAATATATTAATTCAGGAAAACTTGGCTTATTAGGCAAATCGGGCCTTGAATAGTAGGCTGAGAAGTGAGTTCTGGCTACTAGGTACGACATATATATATATATATATATATATATATATATATATATATATATATATGTCGTACCTAGTAGCCAGAATGCACTTCTCAGCCTACTATGCAAGGCCCGATTTGCCTAATAAGCCAAGTTTTCATGAATTAATTGCTTTTCGACGACCTAACCTACCTAACCTAACCTAACCTAACTTTTTCGGCTACCTAACCTAACCTAACCTATAAAGTTAGGTTAGGTTAGGTTAGGTAGGGTTGGTTAGGTTCGGTCATATATCTACGTTAATTTTAACTCCAATAAATAAAAATTGACCTCATACATAATGAAATGGGTAGCTTTATCATTTCATAAGAAAAAAATTAGAGAAATTATATGAATTCAGGAAAACTTGGCCTATTAGGCAAATCGAGCCTTGCATAGTAGGCCGAGAAGTGCGTTCTGGCTACTAGGTACGACATATATATATATATATATATATATATAAGCCTATACTTGCATAAACCACAAGTGAAGATTAATAATCTTTGGACAACACCCACCAGTGGGACTCGAACCCAGAAAGCACAACTACCTTCCAGTAGCTGCCATAACTAGTATGCTTTAACCCACTACACCATCAGACCCTACAAAAGAAGTAGAGAGTTCGAGATATATATACATCCCAAACATCTCCACTTCCCGAGGGCACCAGATGAGTGTGGGGTTAGTCTGCATTTTTCGTCAAGCCACTGTCAATGTGAGAGAACTCGTGTCCAGCTTATAAGCCTATACTTGCATAAACCACAATTGAAGATTAATAATCTCTGGACAACACCACCAGTGGGACTCGAACCCAGAAAGTACAACTACCTTCCAGTAGCTGCCATAACTAGTATGCTTTAACCCACTACACCATCAGACCCTACAAAAGAAGTAGAGAGTTCGAGATATATATATACATCCCAAACATCTCCACTTCCCGAGGGCACCAGATAAGTGTGGGGTCAGTCTGCATTTTTCGTCAAGCCACTGTCAATGTGAGAGAACTCGTGTCCAGCTTATAAGCCTATACTTGCATAAACCACAAGTGAAGATTAATAATCTTTGGACAACACCCACCAGTGGGACTCGAACCCAGAAAGCACAACTACCTTCCAGTAGCTGCCATAACTAGTATGCTTTAACCCACTACACCATCAGACCCTACAAAAGAAGTAGAGAGTTCGAGATATATATACATCCCAAACATCTCCACTTCCCGAGGGCACCAGATGAGTGTGGGGTTAGTCTGCATGCAGACATATATATATATATATATATATATATATATATATATATATATATATATATATATAGGGAAGGGAGTACCACCTCTAGCTGGAAGAAGGGGGACCATAGCCTCGGAGGAAACCACACATAACGCATTAGAGGGAATGTTTAGATCCCCTCCAATACAGTTTCTGTGTGCTTTTCTCCTACCACCCCTTCCATTTTTATTTTTTGTGCTTTATTATGTATTTGATAGTTACAAGATATACATGAGTTGATACAAAAATAATAATACAAAAACTTGCTTAAAGGTTATGGATCTCTTGAAAAACACGACAATGGGAAACATTGATGAATGTCACAGACGGGTTCAACCATTGTTGCAAGTCAAACACTTCTTTGAATTCCTCTCAAGTTGGACTAGTGCCCAAGACGTAACAGGCATTTCCCCTTTGAATTGCAACACTGAGGCGCTGGAACAAGAAACTTTTGCTCTCTGGTCTTTTGTTGCGCTGATCAATTTGTCCCCCAATTCCTTCAGGAACTTCAATGAACATTTTCCCCACGAACCGAGGGTCTCCGAGCCGATCGGAACAAAGCTGTAGCAGTGTGCTAGACCTCTGTATTTAATAATTTTCTGGGATTCCCTGAAAGAAGCAGCATCACCGCTTTTACGTGTGCTGTAGTGGAGGTAGGAACTGGCCAGTGTGGCAGCGCACGTGTAGTCCCACACTACTTGCTTACCATCCTTCCAAGGTAGCAAGGTGACCCCATCTGGGCGCTTCTGAGGGTCGTTAGGTCTGGATAAGTGTGGTTCTCTTTGTGCCGGGCAGCGGGCTGTGGCGAGGCTTCTCTTGATGATGTCGTTAACTTCTTCATGTCTTGCAATTTTACCCTGTGATTTACGACATACCAGACCATGACGACCATATTGGTCTGCCATCGCAGTTCAGCAGATGCACCTATGTTCGGTGAGGATGGGGGCGGCAAGGCTAAGAGCAACTCCAATGCGGAGAGCGTCATGACTGAGGCGAGTTCCCAGGGCTGCATTGGGCACTGCAAATAAAAAATCCCTGGCGTGGGGTGCTGTTACCGCTAGGAGGCGGGCTTTGTTTTCAGCATCAGCGTTGTCAATCATTGTTGTGACAGTCTTTTCCATTATGGGGCTATCCCAGTGGGCTTGCTTGTGGTCTTTTGGGACTTGTGGTCGGGGTTGAGGGTGTGCAATGTTGTCCCATTGTCTGGCTGCTTCGATGAACGTTTGATCATGAGTTCCCGCTGTCTCTCTCATACGCTCTGGTAGGATCTGCCCTACCAATTCGTTGGCTGCTGTACATGAGGATACGAATGCTGGAAGTGCTACCTCAGTTGCCTTTCGTATGCCTATCCCTCCAAATCTCACTGGGAGTGTTGCTTGGTCCCACTGACTGTCATCTAAATCTAGGTTGAGCGCCTTCCTGAATATTGACCTGAGGAGCTCATCAAATTGATTTAGAAGTGGGTTGCCAAAAGTTGGTGCACACCTTAAGAAGTATGTTAGCCTGGGCAAGGTAAGGCACTTTGTGAGAAGGTAGAGGGCATCGTGGGAGTCCAAGTCCCCTATTCTCTCTTCCATCCTCTTTAGGTTTCTAAACTTTTCGTCAAGAACTGCAGCAATGGCATTGTGGCCCAGAGGTGTTCCAAGTAGTGTGCTGTCGGTTGGTTTAATGACTGAGGCTTCTGGTAAAACTGATTTCACTGCTCTAATAATAACTTCACGGGATGGAATAATTTCGCACTTGGAGGGGTTAAGAACGAGACCCATGGACTCCCCCCGTGTCTTCACCAGCTGCAGGTCTTCCAGCAGGGAATCTTGTGTGCCTGCCAGAGTGCCATCATCCAGGAACCAGATGTTGAGCTCACTGGACAGTCTGGTTGTAATTTCTGGAACCGCTATGCAAAAGAGGAAGGGTGCAAGTGGGTCTCCCTGTTGAATTCCTTGTGCTGAAGTGACTTCATGTCTGCCAAACAGGAGGGTTGAGTCTTTGCTGTAGCCTGCTGACACAAACGGGAGAATGCTTTGGCAATGTTCCTGGACTGCAGTGAGGATTGCTTCCCTTTTGACCGAGTTGAAAGCGTTTTTAAAATCTAATTTTACTACTGCCTGGTCTTCAGTAAGAGAGCTAATGTAGGCTCGTGCAGCATGAGCCGCTGCTTCACAGCCTTGGGGGACTCCAAACCCCAGCTGGTTGGGTTGCAGCATGGTGGCTGCTTCCATTCGGATATTTCTGACAGCAGCCATTGCAACTAGCGGCGAAGTGTATTACCAACGGTAATACACAGACGCCATTTTTTTTAATCGTGGTCCACATTCCCGGGTGTGAGAGCCTCAGTACTGAGTTAGCAACCAAGGCCGGCGCACGCAGCATGGGCTCACAACACTGCTGTTCAGCTTGTGACCACAGCAACGCCTAATAATGTCAAAAAATATATATAACTTGTATTATTTAGCCATGATAGTATTACAGAAGAGCTGAGTGTGATAATGACTGTGTACCATGTTCAAATATTAGTGATTCAATGCTGTTCATGATGTTCACAGCACTAGCCACAGCACCAAAGCATTATTTCGTCCATCTAGGAATCTTCAAACGACTTCTTAGGTTCCTTTACAAAATACACTTGTGGTCAATTATGTATTTACAGGATTTAGTGACCAGTATTGTGATAACAGCAGGATTGTGGTGATAATAAGCACTGAGCGTAGTATTGTGGGAGGAGGAATTGTGGTGAGGGAGAGAATCAAGGTAGCCTCACTGTGTGTGGCAGCCACTCTTGTTTTGCTCATCATACAAGCTCAGTGGTTAACTATGGTGAACACCTATGTACAAGGGTATATACAGTGTGTATATACCCATGTACATATGGGCGTAGTATTGTGGGAGAGGGAGGAATTGTGGTGAGGGAGAGAATCGAGGTAGCCTCACTGTGTGTGGCAGCCACTCTTGTTTTGCTCATCATACTAGCTTAGTGGTTTGCTATGGTGAATGCATTTGTACATGGGTATATACAGTGTGTGTATATAGTGTAGTAACAGCAACAGGAGTATGTTGGGAGGAGCTATTTTGGTGAAGGAGGTGATGTAATCGTAACGCCGTCTGCTGTATGATCTATCATGCAGTGTATGGTGGCCACTGTACTGTTTGAACACAATACCAGCTTACTTGCATAGTGCTCGTGAATAAAACATGTAGATAGGTATACATAACATGTGTAAATAGTGTAATACAAACAATAACAGTAGGGTGAGAGGAGCAATGTTGGCGAGTAAGATGTTGGAGGAGTGAGGGAGAGACTGGATGTTGGAGGAGTAAGGGTGTGGCAGCTGACATTTGCGGTGTTTGAGTGTTTGTTACGGCCACAATGGGTCGCAACCGGGTTCTTTGCTGGTGGAACTAAAGTTCTGGTATCCAACCCCCAAGTTAGTAGTGGCTTTCAAGGAGTGAGCTCGTTAATGCAAGTAAAACACACTGGGGAGGTGCATTGAAATAAATTATAAATATATACACATATAATCACTTTCCCATCACCTCATATATAATCCTAGAAAAAGTATTACTACACTTAATATGTACACAAGTGTCTCTCTCATAGGACACTAAGTGCTATTCGATGCTCAATCGATGCAGTCTTGTTAGCTACCGTGTTTCCTCAACACACTGTATCGTCCTCAACCAGTACTGGGAAACACCAACGAGTCTACCCTGGCCACGGGCCCGCCAAAACACAGTCTCACAAGGTGCTCTCCGTGCACGCCCACAATCACTCTCCAGCCTGGAACAGGCCGAGAACATCAGCCTCGCGCTGCTGGGCCTCTTCACGTACAAATACAAGGGTAGCAAACCCCCTGGCAGGAGCTTCTTGCAACTCGCTGGTTACACTCCTCAGTAGCACCTTAACTGTCAGTCGTCTCTTCCGTTAGCCAGTCCCGGGTACGCCGAATTCCGTCACTGACACTTCACAGTTCTTCTCCAGCAGCGGCTCACTGCTTCTGTGAAGCAGAATGGAGTAGCGAGCTATTGGCTGCCCTGGGTAGACTGACTGTCCTCGTACCACAACAGCCCTACGTCGACTCTGTTGATACAGACACGTCATCAGTACACTAGGACACTAGGAAACAATACACGTACTCTGACATAGACATAAAACTCCTCCTACAATAGATGGCGCTGATTTTGTAAGCACCACCTCACCAGAAGTCAGCACCAGCTACCTCTCAAGCTGACTAGGACAGGAATCTATCGCCTCTTGCTGGTATAATCCTGTCACCACTAGATGGCGTCGTCCATGTTTTGGGGGGTTTCGGGAGTGGACTCAGATGGCATTGATGTCGCTGCTCCGTGTTCCGACGATGGAATCTGGTTCGTAACAGTGTTGATGATGAATGTATATAGTGTGTGATAGAGTATAAGGTGTATATAGACTGTATATATATACATAAATTAGCGTTGCTGAGCCACAGCAACACGTGGCCGGGTACTGCTAGTTATTTAATATGAAATAAAATTGTTTAAAATTATTTCCTTTTATGAATATGTGGATACTTTTGAAATGTGTGTTATTGGCTTGGCAACTTAGATGAAGTATGGTGCGGGCTTGCTATATGTCCACAGGTATTATTCCTGTATTAATCCTGTCAGGTTGGACCAAATAATTGTACATGTACATTTGTGACAATTGCTAGATGTCACCTTTTAATATTCATATTATTATTATTTTCATTTGATTAAGTATGTGGCATTGTAACTTATATTATTTACATATTGCAGTTATATTTTAGTTTTCATTCATATCCATGTGAGATCGATTCCTTTTCTCATTTGTTGAATTAAGTAAAAATACTTGTTTACCATCCCTTACCTGGATGGAGGTTGGAGCAGGGAATTGTGGGTAGAGCGTCAGAGGGAGACTTTAGTTTGCTGGAGGTACTCACTCGAGGAACAACATGTCTGTTAACGATTAATCTAGTTTTGTTGTAGTAGATTACTTATCTGGTGAAATAATTTATATAACATTGTGTTGATTTGCCATCTGATTATATTTGTAAGTAAAGTAAAGTAAATTTTATTCAGGAAAGTACATACATAGTTGATTTATAAACATAATGTTGGATTTATAGATAGAGCTAGTACATACAATTCCTAATGCCATTAGTACGCATAGCGTTACGGGCACTTGTATATTGTGATAAAAAAAATTGTATATTACAGAACTTGTCTTATTTTATTATTATTATTATTATATATATATATATATATATATATATATATATATATATATATATATATATATATATATATATATATATATATATATATATATATATATATATATATATATATATATATATATATGTCGTACCTAGTAGCCAGAATGCACTTCTTTATTATGTATTTTTATTGTAAACATTAGTATACGATCACTGGGCACTAATTCTCTCTACACTAGACAATTTATGGTAATTAAAGGGCTCTTACCACTAAATTGCATGAGTGACGTCGCTTTCTTCTCGACATCAAAATGCCGCCTGGAGTTCACCTCTTCCAGATCGCCCACAAATTCTTCATTCGACTAACATTGTCGACTTCTCAATGTCCTGACTTCAGTGCCGGTCAATCTACAGGTACCAACTCGGTTTACCTGCCAACAGATCCTCTTAGTAATATACGAAGAGCAAAAAAGTCCTCTTCTTTGGGTCTACCACAGTGGACGATGAGTGAATGACCACCCCACAGGCTTCAGGTCACCCTTTTTGTCGCCACTATATGAGACGCATGCCAAAAATCGTCTTCCAACTGCTTGTAACAGTTCTTTCCTTTGAAGAATCCTGCAGATTCCTTTCCAAAATAACAAAATATCTTCTTTCCTCTGGAGTGACAAAGTGCATGCCCTGGACCTCCAACCTGGGCACGTCTTAACAGCATTATGGGACACAGGGCAAACCAGTATGCTGGGGTCCCTACAACAAGTAAATGGTCGATAATATTAAATATTAAAAACATGCAGTAGAACAGCAACCAATCAACATGATTAACATTAGAACAATAGTCAAGGCTTGAAAAACGCAATAATAATCAGTAAGCTACAGAAATTAGATGGCACAGCAAGAAATTACTACGAACTTATAACAAACATTTGCGGCATTTCTTTTCAGAGAATTGCTTTATTATTGGCTCGAAGTCAGTGGTCTTCAGGATGTAATTTTCCATGCACATGAGTGAAAGCCAGTTCAAACGATGCTGCCCCATTGTGCTACGAAGTAGAGTTTTTATAAGTTGCAGTCTTGCAAAAAGAATGTTTTCCTGTGCAGTTGATCGCTATCATGCATATGAGCACTGAATGCAATTTCAACATTCGGGGATACAAATTCCAAATTGTCCGAAATTATTTTTCTGTACAGTGCAGGGGAAGTCTCACAATTTCCATCAAGAGCCAAATAGTGCTTGAGATGCTCACATTCATTTAAACGGTCTTCATAATTCAGGTGTTTGTGATACATATTAGCCAGATGTTCACTTCTCTTTATTGCATCAGAAGCTATGGTTTTCAACTCACTGAAGAAAGAAAACATACTTTTAATCTGTGAATAAGCCTCTGCACGTTTTGTCAGTTCAAAGATTAATCTACAGAATAGGGAGGAAAGTTTCCACCTTGAATTTTTCGGTATTCATGAGAAGTACCTCGTCTGCTTATCCATCATATCTTCTAAAACGCACACATTGTTTTCGTTCCCGTTTTTTCCCATCACTATATTCTGTATCTCGACACATACTCATGGCTTTGAATTCATATGCACTAAAGTTGTCACTAGTTTCCTGAAGATAGGTTTTCATAGACTCAAGAAGATTCGTCGCAACAAGGATGTTCACATCCTTTGATTGTAGGACCTTGTTTGTTTTCTTCATTCTTTCTAGCATGTCATTACAAGGAATTGAGAAAGATTGTTTCCAGGGTTTTTATTTTGTTGCTCAATCCTTCAGCTTCTTGCCTTGTATTCACTTGCTGTTCATTGTCAGCTGATAGAAAATCCAGTGCATGTATTTTCTCGACACCCCCCATACAGAGCATGAACACCATCAAAATGTGCTGATGATCGTGTGTCAGACAGACGCTTAATACAATATATTTTCCTAAAGATGATGTCAATACATTCCTGCGATGAGTAGAACAAGCAAAAAATTAATACAGATCCTTAACAAAGTCACACAATTGTACAGTCTAGTCTTTATCTATTGACAACACTCTGCTGCTTTTACTCCCAGCAATGTTAGGCTGTGTCCAGCACACAGGGAAATAGATGGCAAACTCATTGAGTAGATGAATCCGTGCTTGCAATCCAGTATATCGTCCAGACATATTTGAGGCATTATCTTATGACTGACCACAGCAGTTTGATAGTGGAATTTGTTTCTCATTAAGAAAATCCACGATAGTGTCTGTTAGATCCTTTGCACCGTGTGAAAAGATGGAGATGAACTTAAAAAACGTTAAACAGACGCACTGTCTTAAATGTATCGACAGTAAATGTCAGTAGATCAGTGTGTGAGATGTCGGGAGTGGAATCTTCACTTATTGAATAATACTTTCGATCTTTTACTTCTTCAGGAATAGTACAAAGAACCTGTTGTCCCATTATTTAAATTAATTCCTCACAAATATTTGCAGATAAATATGACAGACTCCCTTTTCCAGGATTTCCATACATTTGAGACGTTATTCCAAGGAAGGGTCAAATTCACTCAGCATCTCTAGTATACCTAAATAGTTGCCATTTTTTGCTGACCCAATAATCTGCTTTTCTCCAATAAATGACAAACCCCTAGAGGCAAGAAAGTGATTTACAGAAACCACACGTGTCAACACTGTATGCCAATATTGCTGCTCTGAGCGATGTTGTTCAAGTAATAAACAATCTGCTATTCCATTTTCATTATGCCTTATCAAATATACTGTCATGCACTTTCAATGATCTTCAGTTTCAAGTTCTACAAAAACATTGTTGTGCTTTTAGTAAATGAAATGTAGCAGGTAAATTCTTTCTTGGACAATATGCGACAGACAAAGCAGTACAAGCGACCTTGGAATGGTGAGTAGAGTAGCCATTCACGTTTTATATCCTTGTCATTCGTCAGTTCACGTTTGAACACATTGTTTGATAAATACCTTGCATTCATAGTCTCTACTTAGGCTGTTTTTTACCCCTCTGCGTGAGTTTGAAAGGCTGCTATCATGATTTTGACATGATAAGGGCCCACTACGAATTCAGTAATCTATTGTGTTAGTATCATTTATATTCCATAGACCCCAATCTGTCTCTTGGATTGCAAACACCTTTACTGTTACAGATTTGGGTATTTCCTCTTGTAAAATGTCACCAGCAGTAAAAACAGGCAATGATGGTATGTTTGCTGAAACTGGATGATTGGTAGCAAGAATGGATGAAGATGTGGATGCAATATCTGAAGGAACAGTACTAGTGGTTGACACTGCAGGAGTGGATGCTGTATCTGAAGGGATGGTATGAGTGGCTGTCGTTGCATCTGTGTTGAGCCACGATGTTAGTTTTGGAAGTTTTCCTATTTCTCCTTCTCCTCTGCAGCTCTCTTCCTCTTCTGTGCTCCATTCAAAATATTACGTTTCATTTCTGCTAAAAGGGTTATTCACCTGGAAAAATTTATCTTAAATATTTATTATTTAGAATCACACCATGATGTAGGTTTATATTATATAAGAGTGCTTGCAGCAATACCTAAATATTTAAACATTCTGCTTCCATAATGAGCATGTCCTATTCTCGTGGGGCCCCCGGCCAAGTGCCCATCGGGTCCATGCGTAAAGACTGCTCTGCTTTACTGGCAAGTGACGTCGCAAACCTTCTGCGCACGTCATACTTCCAGCTATAACGTCATTTTTGCACATGACACATTATATACTTGTCGACATCTGGTCCTGTTTCAATTATGTTGCTTATATCCTTCTTCTTCTTGATATTAGGTGCAGTTTGCATGAAGGGTTTGTCTTCCCGATGACTGCACCAGTACAGATGTTGGTACAGGCGTTTATGTTGAGGATGATAAGAGTTTCAAAAGTGCTTGTTGCGTTGTGCTGTAGACAGAGGAGCGGCGACTAAAACAGAGGTGTGTGTTGTAGGGAGACTTGCCGCACCGTAGGGCGGTGTGTTGTGTTTATGGCGTCAGCTGATCCTTGGTACTGCGACGAGGCAGTTGTTTTCTGTGTTTAGCTGTTGGTGGCGCCAGGTATAAATGTGGCGCGGGTCAGATGTGACTCAATTTGTTGGTCGACTGTAGATATTTAGCCAGTGCTTTGGCTATTTGGTATTTTTCCTGTAACGAGTGGTCACCGCCTCCTAATATATGCTCGGTGGTAAAGGGTATTTTAAGTGAGATAAGTATTTGTTTGAAATTTACTCTGGCACTATAATGTCGGAAGCAGTCAAGGAGATAGTGTTCGATTGTTTCAGGCACCTGACAGTGGATGCAGAGTACGTTGATGTCTGTTCTGTACTTAGAGCTGTGTGCTGCCAGTTTGGTGTGTCCCAGCCTTAATCTGGTCATCGCTATATCAATTTCTCTGCTTTTATATCTGACATGTTTCCAAGTTTCCCATTTCTTTTTAATGGACCCATAGTACAAAGGTGAGCATGACATTTTCTATTTCGTCGCAAAATCTTGGGTGATGGTATTTTTGTAGGCTCCTTTACGTGCAACATGGGGAATTGGATGACGAGTAATGTGAGGTGTGTTGTGCATTGCTTTGGCTAGTTGATCTACTAGTTCATTATGGAGAATACGACAATGCGTTGGGACCCATTGGATAGAGGTATCATAACCGTTCAATCGATGTTCATGAAGATGTTGAAGACATGGGTAAACAAACTCCTTGCACGTTGTTGAAGAGTACGTAATTGCTTGAATCGCACTCTTGGAGTCACTGCAGATTGTATATATCCCAACTGGTAATGTTGTAATTATTTGGAGAGCTTGATATAAGGCATATAATTCAGCTGTGAAAACAGATAGTTGGTTTGGTAACCGCCATCCCTGCTTGAGATGGTATTCCGGTATCCATACAGCGCTAGTGACAGAGGGGACGTTGTTCATGATGAGGCGAGATCCATCTGTATAAATCGCTCTGGTATTTGGGTAGCAATTTTTCATTGTTGAGAGAAAGACTGAGGCTATGGCTGAGTTTGGTGCAGACTTTGGAATGTTGTCTTCGAGTTGTATTGTTGTATTAGGAGTTATATAAAGCCAAGGTGGAATAGGGGGAACAGTAAGTTAGGTTTCTGAGTTTGGAGTAGAGAGAGGTCTATATTGAGGTTAATGGTAGCCCGTGTGAGGAAAGGTTGTGAGTGATTGATTGGGAAGCGGAGGATATGTGGGTTAACTGTTGGGTTAAATTTTAATCTGTATGGGTGTGTCTGGTGAGCAGTGGTACAGAATGACAGATAGTTGGCACACATTATGTCTCGTCTGGTGGCTAGGCTTGTGTGGCCCGTTTCCCCGTAAAGTCCGAGGATAGGAGTGGAACGCATTGCGCCACATATAAAATGCATGGCATTGTTTTAGATGACCTCTAGGCTCTGTAGGTTAGTAGGCGCAGCAGACGCATATGCTTGGCAACAATAGTCTAGTTGGCTGCGAATGTAGGTTGTATAGAAACGGAGCAGGATTTAATGGTGTGCTCCCCAGGTGGTGCCAGTGAGGGCTTTCAGTATGGCGAGTCGGGGTTGTGTCGTCTGTTTAAGGTGTTGAATGTGTGCTTTCCAGGTAAGTGAGGGCGAGTCTAAGTGCATGCCAAGGTATTTATGTTCTCGTACGTGTTGGATGGGAGTGTTGTGTATTGTGAGGGTGGGTAGATGAACAAGTCTTTTTTTAGTGAAAATTTGATAATAGGTTTTGATAGTACTAACTTGAAGGCTCCATTGTTGTGTCCAATCGATGAAGTGGTCAAGTGCTGTTTGCATTGTTGAGACTGTATTAGGTAAGGCATTGTCTGAATAATACAGTGTTAAGTCGTCGGCGTACGCCGAGAGGTGATCAGGATGGGTGTTAGGCAAATCTTCTAAGAATGAGGTAAAAAGGGTTTGGCTTAGTATGGAGCCTTGCGGGAAAATTGGGTTTGAGCTGCGGACTGTGAGGCCGCGGAGGACGCTCCCACACCTGGACTACTGCAGCTCCTATAATTAATAGGACATGCTTATATCCACCATAATGCCTCTTCTTTAATATCCAATGGTGGTTTCTTATATTTAAAACGTTTATCTGGATCTTCTGTAGGACCAAGTGAGGAATAACTCCCACTTTGTGGCAGGGCATTTATCAAAAGGCTATATGAGGTTCACAACAGGAGTGACTCGAACCCGCATTCAATTGAATCCCAAACACCTGCCCTAACTGACTCGGCCACGATTGTACAAAACCCGGTCAACCATCGGGCCATAGCCTCAAAATTATTTTAACATGTCATGAACAATGTGATGAAACCAAAAGTTATTTAAGTACTTTCGTGGTAATCGACACATCAATACACAATATAAATAATCAAAATTCTGTATATTACAGTACTATGGAAGGACATATACATGCAAGCAAGATAAAAGTGAGTTTAAAAAGTTTTTGTAACATTGGTTCATGAACTTAAAACCAAGAGGAAATCACAGAAGGTATAATGACCAATACATGTGACTTCATCACATTTATTGGTCATTAGGTCTTTTTGCCTTTTTCTTTTGTTCTTATGTTCATGAACCAATGTTTCAAATGCATTGTTTTTCACCTCACTTGTATCTTTCCTACACTTGTTACACAATTCATTACATGCTAATTACTTCTCAGCAATCCTAGTTGCATTATATGTTGGATTGCAGTGAAAAAAACAGTGCTATAACCTCCTGTGATATAGTTCTCATTAACCCACTACACTATATATTGTGTAACAGATTTATAACCCTGGCAATGAAGAGCAGAAAAAATGTATATCTGCTTGTTAGCCATATAAAAGAATGCTCATATCAATGATAATAAGTAAACAAATTTTACTAACATACTACTTAAGTCTCCAATGCTGTCTTTGTCTCAAATGAGACTTAAGTAAAGCATCTTAAGTCTTAAATACTGTTATCAAAATAGATAGCTATATGAAGCAACATTTACATCACAATAAAACAATATATTAATAATGGCCACCATGATTTTGCGTGTGAGGGAATGGGTTGACACCAGGTAAACCTCCACTGGTTTTACGTGCCAGGGCCGCTAGGTCGTGCACTTGGGGCGTGCACGCCCGTGCACGGGACTAAGTCAGGTCACCCGTACCCGAATCATCTCAAGTTTAGGCTCAAAGGAAAGCCCCATTCATCAACAATCCAAATATGCTACAATGGCTGTTGTAGCGTATTTGTGGAAAGAGATAGAGCGAGCAGCATTTTTATTGTGTAGAGCTTTGAGACAGGCGCATGCGTGGGAAAAACAAGGCTTGGAAGCGCAGGGTACCCACCAGCACTCCGTTACCATGGCCACGCCAGCTGGCCATCTCGGGCAGTCATTTTGGGCGACCATCTTGGGCGGCCATCTTGGGCGACCATCTTGGGTGGCCATCTTGGGCGACCATCTTGGGCGGCCATCTTGGGCGACCATCTTGGGTGGCCATCTTGGGTGGTCATTTTGGGCGACCATCTTGGGCGGCCATCTTGGGCGGCCATCTTGGGCGACCATCTTGGGTGGCCAACTTGGGTGGCCATCTTGGGTGGTCATTTTGGGCGACCATCTTGGGCGGCCATCTTGGGCGGCCATCTTGGGCGACCATCTTGGGTGGCCATCTTGGGTGGTCATTTTGGGCGACCATCTTGGGCGGCCATCTTGGGCGACCATCTTGGGTGGCCATCTTGGGTGGTCATTTTGGGCGACCATCTTGGGCGGCCATCTTGGGCGGCCATCTTGGGCGGCCATCTTGGGCGACCATCTTGGGTGGCCATCTTGGGCGACCATCTTGGGTGTTCATTTTCGGCGACCATCTTGGGCGGCCATCTTGGGTGGTCATTTTGGGCGACCATCTTGGGCGACCATCTTGGGCGGCCATCTTGGAGTGCCCTACAGCTGTGGGTGCTCGTCTCTGATTGGCTGAGAGGGGTAGGCACTTGTAAGCCTTCCTCTGGTTCGTTTGAGGAGAACCCGGAAAGATGCCGGGAAGACGCTATTCTGCCTCCAGCCGCCGCCCATGCCTGATGCTCCCCTTTGCTCATTCGGCCAAATTGAGTAAAAGGGCGTCGTTGCGGTTGGCTACATACAAGTACAGTAATCCACTCATTCTACAACGAGCCCCCGTGTACCGCAAAATCCAGGAACTCGTCATGAGATTATGGGGAGAGAAACATGGGATGTAATTGGGAAAGAAATCGTGGAAAGTGGATAAAGTAGCATACGAGCAAGCAACAGACTCGTGGGTCCCTATTCCACTGATTAGTCAGACGGTCTGACCACCTGCTAAGTGCTCTGTAGCAGGAGAGTGAAAGGGAAATTGGTGCCAGTGTTCAGGGGCCATTTCCCCATAAAAATTTGTGGGAATTTTTGTGAGACACTTGGCGTGAACGTGCCATCCGTGTATGGATGCACTGTTTCACTGGTGAAGGGGGGGGCGGTGTATGAACTGTGCCGTGCGTTTTGTGGAAGGTTATGAAAAATGCACCGAGCCACACGTAATGCCACCACACTGGGCTACTAGCTTAGCCTAGCCGCCGTGATCAACCACCTACAAACAAGGGGCCTGTGTATAGTTGTACACTGGGGTGTGTGCGTGAATGTGCCGGCTGTGTAAATGAGAGCAAATACCTTGTGTGTGTTTTGGTAATTATTATCTCTAAGCCTGAATTCGAGATCAGATGTTCCGCCAGCTTTGTGACCAAGCACATGTGAAGGTGAAGTGAAGTGCGGGTGTCTGAGATTTTCACACTTATTGACATCTTGTCAGTCTCAGTGGCATTGAGTCTGGTGAGGGCAGACATACAGTCCCCGCATGTGTGTGGGTGTGTACACACGGGAACAGATTTTACATAGATTAGCCAAGGACTGTAAGGGCTGTCCTAATATTTTATATTCCACTCTGGTAGAATTTATGGTAATTCATTCTAGGTGATTACCGTGTTCCTTGTGGTGAAATATTTTGCAGGAGTGGAAGTCCAGTACTGGTCATAAGTGCACAGGTAAAGAGTGTCAGTGTGTAATACCAGGGATTTCCTGACATTTGAATATTGTGGAGTGATCCCAGAGTGTGGTTATTTCTCATGTTGTGTTCCCCAGGGATGTGACAAGTGTGATTATATATGTGGTTACGTGGCGGACGTGTTAACGTAATTTTGGTAGATATTAGTGGTGAGTGACGAGGCTGTCTGGAGTGACAGCCGATCGCTCTGTCGAGTAACGTAAATTTTCGGGAGAAATTATCGATCTGTGGGATCTGTAATCACCTACCCAAGATGATTAAGGAGTGTGTGATCTCCTTTGTGTTTTCATTAACGTTTTGATAGCCGAAGGCTGCAGGTGTCAGCAGGTACATGATTATTTATATAATCGTAGTGTCAAGAAGCCTAGTGTGATATTACTGTGGTTATTGCAACGTGTGGGCCTATGTTCTAAGGGGGAATTAGATCAACGAAGGTTATTGCAACAGGTCAGTAAGGTGTTGTGCTGTGTTCAAATATATTTGAAATTAGAACACCTGTTTGTGTGTGATTATTGCAAGGGGGTTGCATTATTAGGCCGTGATTGTTGCTAGTGTATGTATGAACATCAGAGGTCCACGGTTGTTCAACGTCCTACCAGCGAGCATCAGAAATATTGCAGGAACAACCGTGGACATCTTCAAGAGGAAATTAGATTGTTTCCTTCAAAGAGTGCCAGACCAACCGGGCTGTGGTGGATATGTGGGCCTGCGGGCCGCTCCAAGCAACAGCCTGGTGGACCAAACTCTCACAAGTCAAGTCTGGCCTCGGGCCGGGCTTGGGGAGTAGAAGAACTCCCAGAACCCCCATCAACCAGGTATCAACCAGTGTTGATCAATCACCGTGTGTGTGTTATTGCAGTTCAGTAAATCGTATGAGTCGTGTTCTAGTGGGCTAGAGCAATGTTATTTACTGGTGTTCTGCAGTAATTGTAATTGTCCTGGTGGACATCAAAGTCCAGTATTCATTGAGGTGATTGCGAGGCAATTAATGTAACATAACCAAGGGAACGCCCATTGCTTATAAGAGAAATTGTTCTATAACAATTTGATTAACATAAGATGCGTTTGGGTTAATTATTTTCCTATGAACAGCTGTGTTAGTCTCTCAGGGAGCCTAGCCATTACCAGACAAAGAATTGTAGAATTTCAGGGGAAGGCTGAATTTTATTCTTAATATTGTCTGTTGCAAATTATCGGTCAAGGGACAGGTAATTAACGGGTTCAAGGAAGTCAAGGTAATTAACTTCGATCAGGGTTGATCGACTAACACGAAGGCTCCATTGTTTCGTTAATGTACCATCGGTTATTGATCTGTCAGCAGACAGGTAATATGATTGACTCGTGTGAAGAGAAACGTCATTACAAAATAACGTAGACATGGTGATTAATTATCAGTTTGTGGGATCGTGTATTAGTCATATGAATCCGTCGTGGTATGCAAGACCCAGACGGAGTTCATATTTTTAATGTTAATCGCTGAGCCAGTGTGAAAGGTAACGTATTTATGTATTAATTAATTATTGATCTTCAGGATAGTAATTATTTGCTCGAGGGTAGTCAAGGGTGATTGCCGTTCTCTTAGCACTTTGGACATTATGATTGGAGTAAACTATCGTTGGGCGATAGTAACCGATAACATAACTCGTACAGGGATTAATCAGCTGTCTGGAAGAACAAGTGACAGTTGTACAGTTTGATGTCTGTGGGAGACAAGATTAAGTTAACATAAATGTTACTTTGATATTAACGAAAATCAATTTGCTATTGAATGTTGATCGTCCAAGGGACGAAGTGTGAAAGTAAGAATTTAATGGAGGAGGTTTGCTGGAGTTGCCAGTAACCCCTATTAATCATTGTCATGTCATTGATAGGCTACTAATTTGATTGCTTCCAAACGCCATTGCAGCGAGGCCTGCAAGAAGCATAGGGAACTGATAGGAGGTTATTGGAGGCGTGTCTCCAAACCTACCTTGTGTTTTTGCATTGTGATTATAGATTAGTATGTCTTGCTTGCTTGATTGATTCCTCTGTGTTCACCCAGTATTTTCAAGTTAGTTCATTTTGCAGCACTCGTGGCTGGTGTCTAGCTGTTAGTGAACGTGTAACAGGAAGGATTTCGAGTAAAGTCATTGATATTTCTTTCGTTGTTGCAGTAGTTAGTACTTTATTGCATAAACTATGTTGTTATATTGCACATTGTCCTTTCGTTACACCCCACACATTTTATTGATATACATATGTTCTGCCACTCAACTGTTAAATTGAGACTGCTTCATGAACAGTCTCACTTCATAGCACCACAGAACAATAATTTTTGTTGTGAGAGCCCAGGACCAACTCGTTAGATTCGCTCCGGCGAATGACGAAGGTCAACGGCCTAAGTGGAGGGGATTTCAAACTTTTGAGGTCTCGGCGTTTGCTCACACCTAGTTACTTGTTCTTATATGGTCCCCAGAGTGAGGAATGAGCTGCTTACTACACTGGTGTGTTAACTAAGCAAGTCCTTTCTCAGGCGTACCATCTAGACTTTCAAGTAAAGTCGACGGATGTAATATTAGAATATCACGACAGGAATAAAGTTAAAGGAATTAAAAATATTTTTTTATAAATTATCCATACATTTTCCAATCAATTCCAAAATTCCAAACTCTCACATCATGATACACCATTCCACTTTCAAATAAAATTGATCCTCCAGAGCTGAAATTAAGAGTTAGATTGCTCCTAATACAAAACGGGAAATTTGGACACTTGAAGCTTTTCCTGACCTTCACTTTATATCAGACAAGTGTAACTTTTGGAAAAAAAGTATTTATTGCAAATTTTTTTCACTGGTATATTAAACTTTATCATGATGGCCAGAATATTATTTTTGCTCATTCTATAAGCTTCTGTGGTTGTGATAAATTATGTATAATACCAGGCGTAAATTTTGTTGGCAGGTTACACAGCCATCCAGACAGCAGCCATAATGGGACACAATGACCTGGTGAAGAACCTTGCCATCGCCGGAGCAGACATAAACGATCACACTAAACTGGAAGATTCAGATGCTGTTTTAGACGGTAAGAACTTCGCTTATAATGTCACACAATATATCATAGTTATAACAGTGCACATAACATCACACATATTGTTAAAAAATATAGATACACAAGGATTCTGTACGTTACTGGTGTGATACAATGTATGTCACTATATTTGCTGCTTTGAGTACCATTATTAGACAGAGATGTGTCATATTTCCCTTTATATATTAACGTGCTTCTATTCCATTTTCTGATCTCTGTGTTTAGCTGCCATTTGGCTTTTTGCTGTTCCCTCATGTTTTTTCTCAGGTTTTCTGCGCTCATATGCTTTACTTCTCCAATTACCCCTCACCTCCCTTCACCTCCTGCCATATAATGACTCACTCCCACTTTGTCGGAAAATCCGACACCATTTTATATCATACAGATAATAGCTGTATTGTATAAACAAGTTACCCATAGAAAACGTAACTTGTAGTGGAATTACCGTCTAAAGAAAACGGGATATCATCACCACACACCATTATAATTCACCACCTATTATGGTGGGAATTATTCTTAAATACATTAGTCTTTGGACTTTACCATCATAAAAACATCTTATATAAATTAACTTAATTATCAATATTAAGTAGAGTAAATGTGACCCTTCTATCACTTTCTGAAATGTGGACAATGTAAGCCAGGCGTCAGAGTGAGGAAGGAGGGCAGCCATTGTTTATACGAGACCAGAGGCTCACACAGGAGCAAATTCGGCTCCTGTTAATTTTACTTGGACGTAGTGTTATGGAACCCAAAGGTGTACCATTTTCAACACGCTGTCAACAAATTCAAGTTAAGTGTTCTTTCCGAAACCCATGTATCTTCATTTGTGGCCATTAATGTCATATATAGGGTGTTCCGGTTAGAGCACGTGGAAGCCTCAAACTAAAGGTAATTAAGCCAGGTCTTTAATGTTCCATGTACTGTATAGTGTTTTCTCTGATATAGCTTGTCATATATAGGATTCTGGCTTCACAGCTAGCGCACTTTTGACAGGTCAAGACGAGGAAGCAAGATTTGTGCACCAGTTACTGGGTGATGGAAGCTACCTCAAAGAGGATAATTTGGTGTCTACACCCTAGTTTTACCTGGTGGACTAGCCTGCTGTACTATAAGATAAGGAACCTCTTCAATGTATGTAGTTAATACTGTAGTTTGATTGGCTGCATATATATTAATTTAATAACCCCCCCCCTAATGTGTAGAGGATCGATTTGTGAGATTATGAGATTATTGCAGAAATACAGTCCACTCATTATCATTATACAAATTGCTATCGAAGTATATAAATTAACGTAAATATAAATTCATATAAATTAAATAATATAAATCTCACAGGTCGGTTCCCACATTATTTGGTCATCTTCGAACCGGATGACGGATTATTTGATCCTTTGAACCCACATTTGGTCATCTTAGTACCGGATGAACCAGTTAACCAGTGGATTCATTAAATATACTAGTGCAGTGTGATTTAAACAAAGCCAGTCAAGACGGCAGCGTAGCCTCGAGGGAGCTCAGGAGCCTCCCTCAGCCGAGTTCAGCTTCGTCAGCGGTTTCATGCACACCCACAGAAATTTGGTGGTGTGTTATTTCGTGAAATGACAGCGCTAATATTGAAGCCAGCCAAATTAGTGACTGTGTCGCGAGATTGTTCACGGATTTCGTGGTGTTACATTTCGCGAGAGATTATCTACGAATTTTGTGGAGTTTATTTCGCGAGGTCACTAATAATATTTAATACTTCTTGATAATATTAGAAGTTTCATAGAGGCTAATTAAGAGGCTATTATCAATAATTGTGTATATTATTTCTCCAAGATAGAGAATTATTTAATATATATTGCACTAGTGATCACAGTATAATATTTACTAATTGCCAACCCACAACAGGGTAGGATATTAACCATTGACTAGTTGAACTATTATCGTTCATCCTAGTCCCATTATTACCATAGTCAGTTGTACTATATTGATCAACCTAACACCATTAATGAATGGTCCAGACCCTATTTTGGGTGTAATTTTTATCAACTCGAGTTGAGTTGTATATATAATAATTTACTTATGATCATTACACCTTTGAGTGATTAATTAGTGTCTCTACCATCCTAGGGTGATATAGAAGAGCTAACCTAAAGGTACTTCCAGTGACACTGGTTTATCACTCAAATCATTAGTGTGTATGATTGTATATATATAATGTGTATTAATTTTAAGTGCTAACCTCTAGTAGAGGTAGGATTATTGCCTAGTGAGTGCAGAATTTACCCTAGGCTACCATCAGTGCTTGTTCAGTATTATGAGCAGCCCAAGTACAAGCCCCACAAGGCTTCACCAACTAGCCAGTATGGATAATGCAGGGAGAATGAAAAGAACCCTTGCAGGTCTTAAAGGCCACTTAACAAGACAGATCAAGAAATGTGAAGATTTGTCACAACAATCAACAGTTGATTATGCTGACCTGGAAAGCTATTATCAAGCAGCTGCAGGTAAATTTGAGCAAATCAAATGTCAAATAGCAACATATGTGGCTGAACTTGCCAACACTAATTTATCAGAAACAGAAATAGACGACATTATGGTTGATCTTGCGAATTATGAAGATCACACTCAGGCCACGTTACAGCCTTATGTTAAATTAATTGCACAGAACAAGGCAACAGGAACAACAACAACAGTTGCATCTAATACGAGTCAAGCAGAAGCTCGACTCCCTCCAATTAATTTACCCACTTTCTCAGGAAAAGATGAGGAAGATTGGGACGAATTTTGGAACAAATTCGTTGACCTTGTAGACTCAAAACAATCTTTACCAAAGAGTAGTAAATTCTCTTATTTGCAAGGTCAATTATCAGGTGAGGCTAAAACAGTAGTATCCCATCTGAGATTAACTAATGACGGCTATGATCTGGCAGTAAAACTCCTCAAGGATAATTATGCTGATCCAGAAGTAAGAACATCACATTTAGTTCATGAGCTGTTGCATTTACCCCACCGGAGGCTTCAGCTGATTCACTCCAAGTCTTCAAGCTGGAGGTAGAATCATTGATCAATGCCCTCAGCCTGACAGCAGATACAAACGGGGCTGAGTGGGTCTTGAAAATAATTGTCCAGGAGAAAATACCTAGGAACATATTGAGACAAATGAGTGCTCATTACAATAAAAGCATCTTATCCATGAATGAAATATCTGAAGGTTTAAAGTCAGTAGTTCATCAATTACGAACACATGACAAATTAAAACCACCAAGTAAACCCTCAGAAACCAATAATAGTAAACCACAGAGTACCAAAGGTACTCCAAATCAATCTAGACAATATAATTCAACACCAAAGTGGAACAGTGGCAGTGTGGGCGTATATGCAGTGGGACCCTCCAAGCCTATAGTTACTGTGTCACCCAAGAACGTGACACCAAAGGGTACTGGAAGCTATGGAACATGTTTGTTCTGCAATGAGAAACATTCAATGTACCACTGCCCTAATTTTCCTGATAGTGACGCCCGTGTTGAGCGACTCAAAGATTTGCAACATTGCACGAGGTGCCTCAGGAAACATAACATCAACGACTGTGATACCCAATTACACACCTGTAATAGGTGTAACAAAGGTCAGCACCATGCAGCATTATGCAGAGACACCAAAACAACGTCTCCAAACCCCAAGGTGGAAGATAGCATTCCCACCACAGTACAGTACTGCAAGGTGCAACAAACAAAGAGTGTCCAATCGGCAAAGTCTAAGGTAATACGACTTTGCCTACTGCCCAAATTACCATCCTGAATAAGAGGGCCAAGGTCCATACCCGTGGGTTGTTTGACCAAGGATCCCAGAGAACATATATCACCAAAAAGTTGGCAGAAGAACTACAATTAAGGCCTGTAGCCCAGATGTCATTCAACATCTCAGGGTTTGTAACAGATGCAGGACCTCAAGTCTACCAGGTGGTACAACCATCAGTACGTTTAGGCAGGTACATCTGTCGTGTACAAGCCATTGTGGTGGACAAAATACCAGTAGACCTACAAGTTCAAGGTCTGAGAGCAACAGCCAAATTCCTGAGAAATAGAGGAATAAAATTGGCAGATAATATTAAGTCTGATCACCTCACCGACTTCGGTCTCCTTGTAGGGACAGACTATTGTCATCGATTCATCGGTAGCCCTACTAAATATCAGGGTATAACCATGTTAAACTCTGCAGGAGGTAAATTACTCTCAGGCCCAGTATCAAGCCTGAGGAGACCTATGCCTGCAGATAAACAATACCAGTAGAAATCTAAATTTGTCAGCTGATTATATTTCTCCAGTAGCATTATACTAAGGAGATTACAGCTGACTATACCAACAGAGGTTGATGTTAGTATCATCATTTAAAGCTGGAGATGATTTCATGAGGCCTCAGCGGCAAATCAGTGAACAGTAGCCTAAAACAGCTACAAGCCACTGCGACCAATGTCACTGAACCCACTGCAGTCTCAGAACCATACTTTACTTTAATGATGAGCTATTCAATCTTCTGAATCAATTAACTAAATTAAACCCCAATAAATCTGATGACTGATTTGATACATTTATTATTTAATCAAGATGTATTCCATGGGCTTCAGTGTTTATATATCAGTGACCAGTTACCTGAAGAAACTTCAAGTTATATCTAATGTCACTGATCTCACTGCAGTCCCTGAATCATACTTGACTGTAGTACTTGATCACATTCAGTCTTCTGGGTTAAATAATATGTAATTAGGCTTGAATATTAGCCTTTCAAGAGTTGACAGGGAAATGAAATTGCATTAGACTTCTAACCCCTGCAACTCTAGTACGGGACATCCGTCCTGTACGAACAGACACACAAATGTGTGATTACTAACTACTAACATCAAATTAATCAAATAATTCGAAGGAGGAGTATCGGTGTTCGTCTGTTCTAATTAGGACTTCGACCCGTGAGCAGCCCCGGGGGAATTATGTCGGAAAATCCGACACCATTTTATATCATACAGATAATAGCTGTATTGTATAAACAAGTTACCCATAGAAAACGTAACTTGTAGTGGAATTACCGTCTAAAGAAAACGGGATATCATCACCACACACCATTATAATTCACCACCTATTATGGTGGGAATTATTCTTAAATACATTAGTCTTTGGACTTTACCATCATAAAAACATCTTATATAAATTAACTTAATTATCAATATTAAAGTAGAGTAAATGTGACCCTTCTATCACTTTCTGAAATGTGGACAATGTAAGCCAGGCGTCAGAGTGAGGAAGGAGGGCAGCCATTGTTTATACGAGACCAGAGGCTCACACAGGAGCAAATTCGGCTCCTGTTAATTTTACTTGGACGTAGTGTTATGGAACCCAAAGGTGTACCATTTTCAACACGCTGTCAACAAATTCAAGTTAAGTGTTCTTTCCGAAACCCATGTATCTTCATTTGTGGCCATTAATGTCATTATATAGGGTGTACCGGTTAGAGCACGTGGAAGCCTCAAACTAAAGGTAATTAAGCCAGGTCTTTAATGTTCCATGTACTGTATAGTGTTTTCTCTGATATAGCTTGTCATATATAGGATTCTGGCTTCACAGCTAGCGCACTTTTGACAGGTCAAGACGAGGAAGCAAGATTTGTGCACCAGTTACTGGGTGATATGGAAGCTACCTCAAAGAGGATAATTTGGTGTCTACACCCTAGTTATACCTGGTGGACTAGCCTGCTGTACTATAAGATAAGGAACCTCTTCAATGTATGTAGTTAATACTGTAGTTTGATTGGCTGCATATATATTAATTTAATAACCCCCCCCTAATGTGTAGAGGATCGATTTGTGAGATTATGAGATTATTGCAGAAATACAGTCCACTCATTATCATTATACAATTGCTATCGAAGTATATAAATTAACGTAAATATAAATTCATATAAATTAAATAAATAAATCTCACAGGTCGGTTCCCACACACTTCAACAATCACAGGAAAAAGGTTATCATGTATAACCAAACTCAATTACGGGCTCACCATAGCCCGTGCTACATGGACACTTCGTCCTGAGTAGCTAAATCTATATCACACAACAACAACTTCAGCACCCCTTTCATATACGCACCCGGTGTACACAGTAGCAAGCCTGAGTAGCTTCACACGATATCCACCCATAACCCCCTCAACGATCCGTTGATTTTTTTTTTTTTTTTTTTAACAACGACAATGCGGGACAAACGCCTTAGAGTCAGAACTCGCTCCATGGACGGCCATGCTTTCACCAAAAGCGATGTCTTGAAGATCCTAAAAGAAGGCGCCAGCATTACACCAATCGACCTTGGTCAAGAGGGGGAGAATATTGTGCTCTATATCTCGTGTGTGGAGAATCTTGAAAAATAATCTTGAAATCGAACGCACACTTCCGTAAGGGAACCACCTCTTTCCTCTCTTCTCACGTCAGTACACTGCCGACAGAACAGTCTTTATCAGCGGGACCCTCCGCTGGATCTTGGACCGAGAACACACAGAGATCATTACCAACATCGAGCAAGAAAACCCGAAAACAATAGATCAAAACGACAAAATTCATAACAGTGACACAATGCAACTTAGTAATACAATACAACACAGAGATACAATACATCAAAATGATACAATAAATTACAGTGACGTAATACAACACAGTAACACAATACATCAAAGTGACCCAATATATAAAAGTGACACAATACATCATAGTGACACAATACAACACAGTAAAACAATACATCATACTGACACAAAACATCAAGGTGACACAATAAATCACAGTGACACAATACAACACAATACGTCACACTGACACAATACATCAAAGTGACACAATACATAACAGTGACACAATGCAACTTAGTAATACAATACATCAAAGTGAATCAGTACAACACAGTGACACAATTCATCACAGGGACACAATTCGTCACAGTGACACAATGGATCAAATTGATACAAAACTTCACAGTAACACAATACATCACAGTGACTCAATACATCAAAGTGACACAATACATAACAGTGACACAAAAAAAATGAAATTGACAAAAAACATCACGGAAATTCAATACATGACAGTAGCACAATACATCAAAGTGACATTAAACATCACAGTAACACAATACATCAAAATGACAAAATACATCACAGTGACACATTAAATCACAGTGACACAATATATCACAGTGACACTCTAAATCAAAGTGAGCAATACAACAAATTAACACAGTACATCAAAGTGAAACAATAGATCAAAACGACAAAATTCATCACACTGACACAATACAACTTAGTAATACAATACAACACTGTGATACAATACATCAAAGTGTAGCAATTCAACACTGTAACACAATACATCATAGTGATACAATAGACCATAGTGACACAATTCATCACATTCACACAATACAACATAGTAATACTATACAACACTGAGATACAATATATCACATTGAATCTATACTACACAGGGACACAATACAACATATTGCAACGATACAACACAGTGAAACAATACATCACAGTGACTCAAAACATCGCAATGACTCTGTTCAACACAGTAACAAAATATATCACTGTACCACAATACATAACAGTGACACAATACATCACAGTGACACAATGCAACACAGTGACACAATACATCACATTGACACAAATCATCACAGTGACACAATACATCACAGAGAAACAATACAACACAGAGACAATACATCTCAGTGACAAAATACAACACAGAGACAATACATCACAGTGACACAATACATCACAATGACACAATACACCACAGTGAAACAATACAACACAGAGACAATACATCACAGTGACACAATACATCACAATGACACAATACACCACAGTGAAACAATGCATTACAGTAACACAATACATATCAGTGACACATTGCATCACTGAGACACATAACGTCACAGTGACACAATTCATCGAAGTGACCCAAAATATCACAGTGACACAATACCCCACATTGACACAATACATCACAGTAAAACAATACAGCACCGTAACACAAAACATCACAGTGACACGAAACATACCATTAAAACTATATATCTCAGTAACATAATACATCAAAGTGACACAAAACACCACAGTGACACAATAAATCACACTGTCTCAGAACATCACAGTGACACAATACATGACAGTGACACAATACATCATAGAGATACAATACTTCATCGTGAAACAATACATTACAGTATCACAATACATCACAGTGACACAAAACCTCACAGTCACACAATACATCACAGTAAAACAATACATCACTGCGACACTGCAAAGCACTGGCAAAAAATTATAGACCAGTTGCACTAACATCGCACATCATAAAAGTATTTGAGAGAGTGATTAGGAGTCAGGTCACCAATTTCATGGAGACCAATGACCTTCACAACCCAGGCCAACATGGATTTCGAGCGGGAAGATCGTGCCTCTCACAGCTACTTGAGCACTACGACAAAGTCACTGAGGCATTAGAAGAAAAACGGAATGCTTTTATACACGGACTTCGCAAGGGCTTTCGATAAATGTGACCATGGCGTGATAGCACACAAAATGAAGTTAATGGGAATAACCGGTTAAGTAGGACGCTGGATACTCAGTTTTCTGACAAACAGGACTCAGCGAGTAACTGTCAACCATATAAAATCTAGTCCAAGGACAGTGAAAAGCTCTGTACCTCAGGGTACAGTCCTTGCACCGCTGCTTTTCCTTATTCTCATATCAGATATAGACAAAAATACAAGTCACAGCTTCGTATCATCCTTTGCAGATGACACAAAAATCAGTATGAAAATTACCTCGGCTGAGGACATTGAAAAACTTCAAGCTGATATTAATAAAGTTTT
>NW_025574142.1:0-11986 GCF_020424385.1 Procambarus clarkii
TGAAAACACATTGATTTTTATCATTTGTATTGGAAACAACATTGTCATATGTCTTTTCTTGGATCTAAATAATACGAAACCTCGCTTTATGATTTGAAGTTAAAATCCTCAAATATGGTTAAATAGTGACTTTTTTCACGTTTTTCATGTAGTTTGATATTACGTAAATATATTCATTTTTACCAATATTTCGATACTATTTCATGTAGTATCACGATATGTGATTTGGCCTTCAAATCTCAGAATTTCGCATAATATTGCATTTTAAGCAAGTTTTCTTGCATTTTGTTTCGTACGAAAAATCATCGAATTTAGCAATATTTTGACGTTTATCATCCCCTTTTCCTTTATGTGATTTAAACAAAATATCATCGAATTAGGCAATATTTTGCCGTTTTTCCACGTTTTGTGAATTTTCAGTCTATGGGTATTAATTCATATATATACGATAAAAATGATGCAAACACATAATTGATTAGATAATAACCTTAAATACTTCATTTTCAATCATCTATTTGTTTCTCGTTAAAATACTGAGTAAGATATTGAAAAGGGGAGAAGTTCTGTTTTTATTGCATATATCGACGTTTCAGCCGGAATAGAGCGGTTTTCGTGTACATCTTCCATCGGTAATATAAACGGAAAATCAGGAACATTTTAGTTAATTCTAATGAAAACACATTGATTTTTATCATTTGTATTGGAAACAACATTGTCATATGTCTTTTCTTGGATCTAAATAATACGAAACCTCGCTTTATGATTTGAAGTTAAAATCCTCAAATATGGTTAAATAGTGACTTTTTTCACGTTTTTCATGTAGTTTGATATTACGTAAATATATTCATTTTTACCAATATTTCGATACTATTTCATGTAGTATCACGATATGTGATTTGGCCTTCAAATCTCAGAATTTCGCATAATATTGCATTTTAAGCAAGTTTTCTTGCATTTTGTTTCGTACGAAAAATCATCGAATTTAGCAATATTTTGACGTTTATCATCCCCTTTTCCTTTATGTGATTTAAACAAAATATCATCGAATTAGGCAATATTTTGCCGTTTTTCCACGTTTTTGTGAATTTTCAGTCTATGGGTATTAATTCATTATATATACGATAAAAATGATGCAAACACATAATTGATTAGATAATAACCTTAAATACTTCATTTTCAATCAACTATTTGTTTCTCGTTAAAATACTGAGTAAGATATTGAAAAGGGGAGAAGTTCTGTTTTTATTGCATATATCGACGTTTCAGCCGGAATAGAGCGATTTTCGTGTACATCATCCATCGGTAATATAAACGGAAAATCAGGAACATTTTAGTTAATTCTAATGAAAACACATTGTTTTTTATCATTTGTATTGGAAACAACATTGTCATATGTCTTTTCTTGGATCTAAATAATACGAAACCTCGCTCTATGATTTGAAGTTAAAATCCTCAAATATGGTTAAATAGTGACTTTTTTCACGTTTTTCATGTAGTTTGATATTACGTAAATATATTCATTTTTACCAATATTTCGATACTATTTCATGTAGTATCACGATATGTGATTTGGCCTTCAAATCTCAGAATTTCGCATAATATTGCATTTTAAGCAAGTTTTCTTGCATTTTGTTTCGTACGAAAAATCATCGAATTTAGCAATATTTTGACGTTTATCATCCCCTTTTCCTTTATGTGATTTAAACAAAATATCATCGAATTAGGCAATATTTTGCCGTTTTTCCACGTTTTTGTGAATTTTCAGTCTATGGGTATTAATTCATTATATATACGATAAAAATGATGCAAACACATAATTGATTAGATAATAACCTTAAATACTTCATTTTCAATCAACTATTTGTTTCTCGTTAAAATACTGAGTAAGATATTGAAAAGGGGAGAAGTTCTGTTTTTATTGCATATATCGACGTTTCAGCCGGAATAGAGCGATTTTCGTGTACATCATCCATCGGTAATATAAACGGAAAATCAGGAACATTTTAGTTAATTCTAATGAAAACACATTGATTTTTATCATTTGTATTGGAAACAACATTGTCATATGTCTTTTCTTGGATCTAAATAATACGAAACCTCGCTCTATGATTTGAAGGTAAAATCCTCAAATATGGTAAAATAGTGACTTTTTCACGTTAATCATGTAGTTTGATATTACGTAAATATATTCATTTTTACCAATATTTCGATACTATTTCATGTAGTATCACGATATGTGATTTGGCCTTCAAATCTCAGAATTTCGCATAATATTGCATTTTAAGCAAGTTTTCTTGCATTTTGTTTCGTACGAAAAATCATCGAATTTAGCAATATTTTGACGTTTATCATCCCCTTTTCCTTTATGTGATTTAAACAAAATATCATCGAATTAGGCAATATTTTGCCGTTTTTCCACGTTTTTGTGAATTTTCAGTCTATGGGTATTAATTCATTATATATACGATAAAAATGATGCAAACACATAATTGATTAGATAATAACCTTAAATACTTCATTTTCAATCAACTATTTGTTTCTCGTTAAAATACTGAGTAAGATATTGAAAAGGGGAGAAGTTCTGTTTTTATTGCATATATCGACGTTTCAGCCGGAATAGAGCGATTTTCGTGTACATCATCCATCGGTAATATAAACGGAAAATCAGGAACATTTTAGTTAATTCTAATGAAAACACATTGATTTTTATCATTTGTATTGGAAACAACATTGTCATATGTCTTTTCTTGGATCTAAATAATACGAAACCTCGCTCTATGATTTGAAGTTAAAATCCTCAAATATGGTTAAATAGTGACTTTTTTCACGTTTTTCATGTAGTTTGATATTACGTAAATATATTCATTTTTACCAATATTTCGATACTATTTCATGTAGTATCACGATATGTGATTTGGCCTTCAAATCTCAGAATTTCGCATAATATTGCATTTTAAGCAAGTTTTCTTGCATTTTGTTTCGTACGAAAAATCATCGAATTTAGCAATATTTTGACGTTTATCATCCCCTTTTCCTTTATGTGATTTAAACAAAATATCATCGAATTAGGCAATATTTTGCCGTTTTTCCACGTTTTTGTGAATTTTCAGTCTATGGGTATTAATTCATTATATATACGATAAAAATGATGCAAACACATAATTGATTAGATAATAACCTTAAATACTTCATTTTCAATCAACTATTTGTTTCTCGTTAAAATACTGAGTAAGATATTGAAAAGGGGAGAAGTTCTGTTTTTATTGCATATATCGACGTTTCAGCCGGAATAGAGCGATTTTCGTGTACATCATCCATCGGTAATATAAACGGAAAATCAGGAACATTTTAGTTAATTCTAATGAAAACACATTGTTTTTTATCATTTGTATTGGAAACAACATTGTCATATGTCTTTTCTTGGATCTAAATAATACGAAACCTCGCTCTATGATTTGAAGGTAAAATCCTCAAATATGGTAAAATAGTGACTTTTTCACGTTAATCATGTAGTTTGATATTATGTAAATATATTCATTTTTACCAATATTTCGATACTATTTCATGTAGTATCACGATATGTGATTTGGCCTTCAAATCTCAGAATTTCGCATAATATTGCATTTTAAGCAAGTTTTCTTGCATTTTGTTTCGTACGAAAAATCATCGAATTTAGCAATATTTTGACGTTTATCATCCCCTTTTCCTTTATGTGATTTAAACAAAATATCATCGAATTAGGCAATATTTTGCCGTTTTTCCACGTTTTTGTGAATTTTCAGTCTATGGGTATTAATTCATTATATATACGATAAAAATGATGCAAACACATAATTGATTAGATAATAACCTTAAATACTTCATTTTCAATCAACTATTTGTTTCTCGTTAAAATACTGAGTAAGATATTGAAAAGGGGAGAAGTTCTGTTTTTATTGCATATATCGACGTTTCAGCCGGAATAGAGCGGTTTTACGTGTACATCTTCCATCGGTAATATAAACGGAAAATCAGGAACATTTTAGTTAATTCTAATGAAAACACATTGTTTTTTATCATTTGTATTGGAAACAACATTGTCATATGTCTTTCTTGGATCTAAATACTACGAAACCTCGCTTTATGATTTGAAGTTAAAATCCTCAAATATGGTAAAATAGTGACTTTTTCACGTTTTTCATGTAGTTTGATATTACGCAAATATATTCATTTTTACCAATATTTCGATACTATTTCATGTAGTATCACGATATGTGATTTGGCCTTCAAATCTCAGAATTTCGCATAATATTGCATTTTAAGCAAGTTTTCTTGCATTTTGTTTCGTACGAAAAATCATCGAATTTAGCAATATTTTGACGTTTATCATCCCCTTTTCCTTTATGTGATTTAAACAAAATATCATCGAATTAGGCAATATTTTGCCGTTTTTCCACGTTTTTGTGAATTTTCAGTCTATGGGTATTAATTCATTATATATACGATAAAAAACACATAATTGATTAGATAATAACCTTAAATACTTCATTTTCAATCAACTATTTGTTTCTCGTTAAAATACTGAGTAAGATATTGAAAAGGGGAGAAGTTCTGTTTTTATTGCATATATCGACGTTTCAGCCGGAATAGAGCGATTTTCGTGTACATCATCTATCGGTAATATAAACGGAAAATCAGGAACATTTTAGTTAATTCTAATGAAAACACATTGATTTTTATCATTTGTATTGGAAACAACATTGTCATATGTCTTTTCTTGGATCTAAATAATACGAAACCTCGCTCTATGATTTGAAGTTAAAATCCTCAAATATGGTAAAATAGTGACTTTTTCACGTTTTTCATGTAGTTTGATATTACGTAAATATATTCATTTTTACCAATATTTCGATACTATTTCATGTAGTATCACGATATGTGATTTGGCCTTCAAATCTCAGAATTTCGCATAATATTGCATTTTAAGCAAGTTTTCTTGCATTTTGTTTCGTACGAAAAATCATCGAATTTAGCAATATTTTGACGTTTATCATCCCCTTTTCCTTTATGTGATTTAAACAAAATATCATCGAATTAGGCAATATTTTGCCGTTTTTCCACGTTTTTGTGAATTTTCAGTCTATGGGTTTCTTGGATTCATATATATACGATAAAAATGATGCAAACACATAATTGATTAGATAATAACCTTAAATACTTCATTTTCAATCAACTATTTGTTTCTCGTTAAAATACTGAGTAAGATATTGAAAAGGGGAGAAGTTCTGTTTTTATTGCATATATCGACGTTTCAGCCGGAATAGAGCGGTTTTCGTGTACATCTTCCATCGGTAATATAAACGGAAAATCAAGAACATTTTAGTTAATTCTAATGAAAACACATTGTTTGTTATCATTTGTATTGGAAACAACATTGTCATATGTCTTTTCTTGGATCTAAATACTACGAAACCTCGCTCTATGATTTGAATGTAAAATCTTTAAATATGGTAAAATTGTGACTTTTTCACGTTAATCATGTAGTTTGATATTACGTAAATATATTCATTTTTACCAATATTTCGATACTATTTCATGTAGTATCACGATATGTGATTTGGCCTTCAAATCTCAGAATTTCGCATAATATTGCATTTTAAGCAAGTTTTCTTGCATTTTGTTTCGTACGAAAAATCATCGAATTTAGCAATATTTTGACGTTTATCATCCCCTTTTCCTTTATGTGATTTAAACAAAATATCATCGAATTAGGCAATATTTTGCCGTTTTTCCACATTTTGGTGAATTTTCAGTCTATGGGTATTAATTCATTATATATACGATAAAAAACACATAATTGATTAGATAATAACCTTAAATACTTCATTTTCAATCAACTATTTGTTTCTCGTTAAAATACTGAGTAAGATATTGAAAAGGGGAGAAGTTCTGTTTTTATTGCATATATCGACGTTTCAGCCGGAATAGAGCGATTTTCGTGTACATCATCCATCGGTAATATAAACGGAAAATCAGGAACATTTTAGTTAATTCTAATGAAAACACATTGTTTTTTATCATTTGTATTGGAAACAGCATTGTCATATGTCTTTTCTTGGATCTAAATAATACGAAACCTCGCTCTATGATTTGAAGGTAACATCCTCAAATATGGTAAAATAGTGAATTTTTCACGTTAATCATGTAGTTTGATATTATGGAATTATATTCATTTTTACCAATATTTCGATACTATTTCATGTAGTATCACGATATGTGATTTGGCCTTCAAATCTCAGAATTTCGCATAATATTGCATTTTAAGCAAGTTTTCTTGCATTTTGTTTCATACGAAAAATCATCAAATTTAGTAATATTTTGACGTTTATCATCCCCTTTTCCTTTATGTGATTTAAACAAAATATCATCAAATTAGGCAATATTTTGCCGTTTTTCCACATTTTTGTGAATTTTCAGTTTAGGGGTATTAATTCATTATATATACGATAAAAATGATGCAAACACTTAATTGATTAGATAATAACCTTAAATACTTCATTTTCAATCAACTATTTCTTTCTCGTTAAAATACTGAGTAAGATATTGAAAGGGGGAGAAGTTCTGATTTTATTGCATATATCGACGTTTCAGCCGGAATAGAGCGGTTTTCGTGTACATCTTCCATCGGTAATATAAACGGAAAATCAGGAACATTTTAGTTAATTCTAATGAATACACATTGATTTTTATCATTTGTATTGGAAACAACATTGTCATATGTCTTTTCTTGGAGACGAAACCTCGCTTTATGATTTGAAGTTGAAATCCTCAAATATTGTTATATAGTGACTTTTTTCACGTTTTTCATGTAGTTTGATATTACGTAAATATATTCATTTTTACCAATATTTCGATACTATTTCATGTAGTATCACGATATGTGATTTGGCTTTCAAATCTCAGAATTTCGCATAATATTGCATTTTAACACTTTCGCGCTTTAGATTAGAGATAACTCGTCGCCGTTTTCTCTTACAATTCCGCATAACAGCCGAGTTTTCTCGTCCATCGAAAAAATATTTCTATAAATTCCATTTTTTAACCGAAATGGATGGGGATACTTTTGTTTTGTAGGGAATTTATTTGCGAGTGTTTTGGTACCAGAATGAATATTATATCACATAAACGTCTATGAGTAAAAAAAAATACACAAAGTATGTTTGGGGGTGTGGCGAGCGTGTGGCAGTGGGTTCCCTTTAGCCGTTAATATATCCAACACGTGGGGAAATATTTGTATGTGTTATGTATATGTCTGTGTAGGGAATTTTACTGCTATCACTGTCATACAAATTATAAAATGTTTCAACAAGTATAAACATGAGAAACATCAAACGAACGAAAACAATGCGTTCGTTTCTGCCGCAAACGCGTACTGAGCGACGTGGTTCTATATTTGGCGCTTCTCTTACACATGCTTTGTACAAATGTTATACAGTTCATCTTATAGAAAATTTTATTGCAAACACATTGGTATAAAAAAGAAATACGTACATAGAAAAGTAGGGTCAGGAAACGTATAAACTTTCCAAGCATGATTTCCCCCCTGTGTTTTCGCCAGTGCGCTCGCGGCTAACTACTCTCAACTTCACACACTCTTGCGGTTGGGCAATTACCTTTATTAAACATTCATATGCATATGTCCGTGTAGAGAATTTTATTGCGATTCCAATGATACCAAAATTAGCGATGTAGGATAACTGTAGGCTTCACAACCATTAAGAGAGTGGAAACATTTTGTTGCTGTTTGGCGCTCTCGGCGAGTGATCTGCATAGTTTTTTATTTGGTGTTGATACTCCTTAAGCTTGGGCGGCATTTTATAGGTATGCTCTTATAGACAATTTCATTGCGAACACAGTGATACCAAATTTAAATACGTGCGCCTTCAATTATTGTCAAACAGTCAAAAGAGTGTACACTTTTCGGTCTTACCGCGTAGGCGCGCGAAGTGCCGAAAGCATCTGGGGTATTGTTTTTTTTGAGCGCCGAGAGCGCGAAAGTGTTAAGCAAGTTTTCTTGCATTTTGTTTCGTACGAAAAATCATCGAATTTAGCAATATTTTGACGTTTATCATCCCCTTTTCCTTTATTTGATATAAACAAAATATCATCGAATTAGGCAATATTTTGCCGTTTTTCCACGTTTTTGTGAATTTTCAGTCTATGGGTATTAATTCATTATATATACGATAAAAATGATGCAAACACATAATTGATTAGATAATAACCTTAAATACTTCATTTTCAATCAACTATTTGTTTCTCGTTAAAATACTGAGTAAGATATTGAAAAGGGGAGAAGTTCTGTTTTTATTGCATATATCGACGTTTCAGCCGGAATAGAGCGATTTTCGTGTACATTATCCATCGGTAATATAAACGGAAAATCAGGAACATTTTAGTTAATTCTAATGAAAACACATTGATTTTTATCATTTGTATTGGAAACAACATTGTCATATGTCTTTTCTTGGAGACGAAACCTCGCTTTATGATTTGAAGTTAAAATCCTCAAATATGGTTATATAGTGACTTTTTTCACGTTTTTCATGTAGTTTGATATTACGTAAATATATTCATTTTTACCAATATTTCGATACTATTTCATGTAGTATCACGATATGTGATTTGGCCTTCAAATCTCAGAATTTCGCATAATATTGCATTTTAAGGAAGTTTTCTTGCATTTTGTTTCGTACGAAAAATCATCGAATTTAGCAATATTTTGACGTTTATCATCCCCTTTTCCTTTATGTGATTTAAACAAAATATCATCGAATTAGGCAATATTTTGCCGTTTTTCCACGTTTTTGTGAATTTTCAGTCTATGGGTTTCTTGGATTCATATTTATACGATAAAAATGATGCAAACACATAATTGATTAGATAATAACCTTAAATCCTTCATTTTCAATCATCTATTTGTTTCTCGTTAAAATACTGAGTAAAATATTGAAAAGGGGAGAAGTTCGGTTTTTATTGCATATATCGACGTTTCAGCCGGAATAGAGCGGTTTTCGTGTACATCTTCCATCGGTAATATAAACAGAAAATCAGGAACATTTTAGTTAATTCTAATGAAAACACATTGTTTTTTATCATTTGTATTGGAAACAACATTGTCATATGTCTTTTCTTGGATCTAAATAATACGAAACCTCGCTTTATGATTTGAAGTTAAAATCCTCAAATATGGTTAAATAGTGACTTTTTTCACGTTTTTCATGTAGTTTGATATTACGTAAATATATTCATTTTTACCAATATTTCGATACTATTTCATGTAGTATCACGATATGTGATTTGGCTTTCAAATCTCAGAATTTCGCATAATATTGCATTTTAAGCAAGTTTTCTTGCATTTTGTTTCGTACGAAAAATCATCGAATTTAGCAATATTTTGACGTTTATCATCCCCTTTTCCTTTATTTGATTTAAACAAAATATCATCGAATTAGGCAATATTTTGCCGTTTTTCCACGTTTTTGTGAATTTTCAGTCTATGGGTATTAATTCATATATATACGATAAAAATGATGCAAACACATAATTGATTAGATAATAACCTTAAATACTTCATTTTCAATCATCTATTTGTTTCTCGTTAAAATACTGAGTAAGATATTGAAAAGGGGAGAAGTTCTGTTTTTATTGCATATATCGACGTTTCAGCCGGATTAGAGCGGTTTTACGTGTACATCTTCCCTCGGTAATATAAACGGAAAATCAAGAACATTTTAGTTAATTCTAATGAAAACACATTGTTTTTTATCATTTGTATTGGAAACAACATTGTCATATGCCTTTCTTGGATCTAAATACTACGAAACCTGGCTCCATGATTTGAAGGTAAAATCCTCAAATATGGTAAAATAGTGACTTTTTCACGTTAATCATGTAGTTTGATATTACGCAAATATATTCATTTCTACCAGTATTTCGATACTATTTCATGTAGTATCACGATATGTGATTTGGCCTTCAAATCTCAGAATTTCGCATAATATTGCATTTTAAGCAAGTTTTCTTGAATTTTTTTCGTACGAAAAATCATCGAATTTAGCAATATTTTGACGTTTATCATCCCCTTTTCCTTTGTTTGATTTAAACAAAATATCATCGAATTAGGCAATATTTTGCCGTTTTTCCACGTTTTTGTGAATTTTCAGTCTATGGGTATTAATTCATTATATATACGATAAAAAACACATAATTGATTAGATAATAACCTTAAATACTTCATTTTCAATCAACTATTTGTTTCTCGTTAAAATACTGAGTAAGATATTGAAAAGGGGAGAAGTTCTGTTTTTTTGCATATATCGACGTTTCAGCCGGAATAGAGCGATTTTCGTGGACACCATCCATCGGTAATATAAACGGAAAATCAGGAACATTTTAGTTAATTCTAATGAAAACACATTGTTTTTTATCATTTGTATTGGAAACAACATTGTCATATGTCTTTTCTTGGATCTAAATAATACGAAACCTCGCTCTATGATTTGAAGTTAAAATCCTCAAATATGGTAAAATAGTGACTTTTTCACGTTTTTCATGTAGTTTGATATTATGCAAATATATTCATTTTTACCAATATTTCGATACTATTTCATGTAGTATCACGATATGTGATTTGGCCTTCAAATCTCAGAATTTCGCATAATATTGCATTTTAAGCAAGTTTTCTTGCATTTTGTTTCGTACGAAAAATCATCAAATTTAGCAATATTTTGACGTTTATCATCCCCTTTTCCTTTATGTGATTTAAACAAGATTTCATCAAATTAGGCAATATTTTGCCGTTTTTCCACATTTTTGTGAATTTTCAGTCTATGGGTTTCTTGGATTCATATATATACGATAAAAATGATGCAAACACATAATTGATTAGATAATAACCTTAAATACTTCATTTTCAATCAACTATTTGTTTCTCGTTAAAATACTGAGTAAGATATTGAAAAGGGGAGAAGTTCTGTTTTTATTGCATATATCGACGTTTCAGCCGGAATAGAGCGATTTTCGTGTACATCATCTATCGGTAATATAAACGGAAAATCAGGAACATTTTAGTTTATTCTAATGAAAACACATTGATTTTTATCATTTGTATTGGAAACAGCATTGTCATATGTCTTTTCTTGGATCTAAATAATACGAAACTTCGCTCTATGATTTGAAGGTAAAATCCTCAAATATGGTAAAATAGTGACTTTTTCACGATAATCATGTCGTTTGATATTATGCAAATATATTCATTTTTACCAATATTTCGATACTATTTCATGTAGTATCACGATATGTGATTTGGCCTTCAAATCTCAGAATTTCGCATAATATTGCATTTTAAGCAAGTTTTCTTGCATTTTGTTTCGTACGAAAAATCATCGAATTTAGCAATATTTTGACGTTTATCATCCCCTTTTCCTTTATTTGATTTAAACATAATATCATCGAATTAGGCAATTTTTTGCCGTTTTTCCACGTTTTTGTGAATTTTCAGTCAATGGGTATTAATTCATTATATATACGATAAAAATGATGCAAACACATAATTGATTAGATAATAACCTTGAATACTTCATTTTCAATCAACTATTTGTTTCTCGTTAAAATACTGAGTAAGATATTGAAAACGGGAGAAGTTCTGTTTTTATTGCATATATCGACGTTTCAGCCGGAATAGAGCGATTTTCGTGTACATCATCTATCGGTAATATAAACGGAAAATCAGGAACATTTTAGTTAATTCTAATGAAAACACATTGATTTTTATCATTTGTATTGGAAACAACATTGTCATATGTCTTTTCTTGGATCTAAATAATACGAAACCTCGCTCTATGATTTGAAGTTAAAATCCTCAAATATGGTTAAATAGTGACTTTTTTCACGTTTTTCATGTAGTTTGATATTACGTAAATATATTCATTTTTACCAATATTTC
>NW_025574143.1:0-11279 GCF_020424385.1 Procambarus clarkii
ACACTCCCCGTAACCTTAGTGACCACTAAGGACGACATTGAGGAGGAGGAGGAGGTGTTGACTAACTCAGACATTCTGTTAAACTTGCAGGCAAAGTTGACACACGTAGCCGAAGGACATCAATCATCATTGCTGCGGATGATCCGGCAATACAAGCCTATCTTCGACGATGTTCCAGGGTTAACATCTGTCATGAGGCATGATGTCGAGCTGGAGGAAGGCGTCCGACCCATAAAGCAACACCCGTACCGTCTCAACCCACTGAAGAAACGGGTGGTGAAAGAGGAGGTAGATTACATGCTGAAACACCATCTGATAGCCCCGAGCTCGAGCCCATGGTCTTCCCGATACTACTAGTGCCCAAACCTGGTAAGAAATACCGTCTTTGTATTGATTATCGCCAGGTGAATAAGGTCACTGTAGCAGATACCTACCCTCTCCCCAGAGTAGAGGAATGTCTGGATGCCATAGGTAGAGCCCGGTACCTGACAAAATTTGACCTGTTCAAAGGCTATTGGCAAGTTCCCCTCACGGAAAAAGCCAAACCCATATCAGCATTTGTGACTCCCGACGGGCTGTTTGAATGTCAGGTGATGCCATTCGGGATGAAAAACGCAGCCTCCACTTTCCAGAGACTGATGGGTACGGTGTTGCGTGACGTGAAAAACACCTTAGTCTACATCGATGATGTATTAATATATGATGTAGATTGGCAGGATCATCTGCGTCACATAGAGGATTTCTTCAAGGCCATGCTCCAGTCAGGATTGGTGGTCAACCTGCATAAATCGGAGTTTGCCAGAACCTCTGTCATCTTCCTAGGTCATAAGGTTGGAGGAGGATGGATTGCGCCGAAGGCCAGCAAGATCGAGGCAATAGTCCAGTATCCTACGCCAGCTACCAGGAAGGACATCTTGCGTTTCCTTGGTATGGCTGGGTTTTATCGTAAGTTTGTCCCTAATTTTTCCTCCATCGCCGCCCCCTTGACCAATCTGCTGAAGAAAGGGGTAAAGTTAATATGGAATGAGAATTGCCAGAAGGCATTAGAGAGTCTCAAAGCAATTCTGATCTCTGCTCCAATCCTCAGGTCCCAGAGCTTTGAGGATAGATTCATCCTGACGGTCGACGCCTCTGACTATGGCCTGGGCTCCGTTTTATCCCAGACGGACGAGAAGGGGGTGGAACATCCGGTGGCCTATCATTCTAAGAAGTTCACCCCCAGCCAGCTGAATTACTCGGTCATAGAAAAGGAAACGTTGGCCTTAATTAATTCCGTCCAGCACTTCGAGGTATATTTAACAAGCAATGGCCATCCTATATTAGTACGGACCGACCATAACCCTCTGAAGTTCCTGGCTCAATTTAAGCAAAAGAACCTCAGGCTCACCAGATGGAGTCTACATTTGCAGCAATATCCCCTCCAGATTGAACACATCAAAGGGGTGGACAACGTGGTAGCTGATGCATTATCTCGCATCTAAATCCACGTACTAATTTGGTTTGTCTTCTCTTTTTATAGGAACCCAAACCAAATTCTTTTGGTGGGGAGGTGTCACGGACCCTGATCCAGCGTCCAATCTCTAAACAGTGACGGCCGCGCCATCTGTGGGTCAGCTCCCGAAACCCCCTCCAAACCGACGACGTGTACTAGCTACGAGGGCCAGTTTCCAGCCCCGTTCAGCGCTCAACACCGCCGCCGCTGACCTCTGGTGAGGTGGTGCTCAGACTACAACGCCATCTATGGAGTGGATATGTCGGGCGTTTGTGTCTGAGCCTGTAAGTGTGGTGTTTTAGTGTCCCTGTTATTGATGACGTGTCTGCTTACAGAGCCGACCTGGGACCACTGTGTTGAAGGTGAAGTCAGTCTACCCGAGGCAGCCAGTCTCCATACTGTCCAGTTTGCTGCAGCTGTTGTGACGTCGTCCCCCCGGAAGAACACTGTGGTGTGTTAAGCCTGCCAGTGGAGTGGCAGTGGAAGGATTTACCCGGGACAGACGGTTGGAGACGATAATCCACTGGGGTATTGAGGACAGGAGGGTGATTGGTGATATCACACGAGACTCCTGTCTAGGGCGTACCCCTTTTATCGTTCGTGGAGTGGCCGTGCCAGCCTTGGTGGCTCAGTACCTGCCAGCAGACCTGCTGGACGTGTGGTTGACGGCCTCCACGACGGTGCCCCCAGTGGACCTGTGTTGTGGCTGACCTGTGGCCAGGGTAGACTCGGCGTTCTCAGAGGACACGTCTTGAGGCCACGAAGAAAGCACCGCGGACTCAGCACCTAGCTTCGAGGATCCATAGTCTCCAGCAGAAGACTACAGTGTTGATCCCCTTGTAAAGTGTTAATACCCCTCCCCCTTGTGTACTCTTTTATTATATATATTAAACGGTGAAGGTGAACATTATATTATATTAAGTTCTTAGCTTTCTTTCCCTACTCCCTTTAAGTTACTTGCGTCACGGATCGCATCCCTTGATAGCCTCTACTGGCTTGGGGCCGGATCACCAGGAGACTCGAACCCTAGCCAGCACAGAAGCCTTTCAGCAACTGGCATACCAGGTATACCTTAACCCACTCCACCACCTGCTCAGACCCCTAAAAGAGATGGTAATTTCGGAGTATTTATATACTCCAAAGACCACCACCTCCCAAGAGCACTAGAGCAAGTGAGGGGTCATTTTTACGTTTTTTCATCAAGTCCCTGTTAATATGGGAGAACACTGTGTCTATGCGTAAGGCACAACTCTCCAAAACACGAGAGTGAAGTATACAACTTTAGAACACTTTCCCACCAGGAGACTCGAACCCTAGCCAGCACAGAAGCCTTTCAGCAACTGGCATAACAGGTACGCCTTAACCCACTCCACCACCTGCTCAGACCCCTAAAAGAGATGGTAATTTCGGAGTATTTATATACTCCAAAGACCACCACCTCCCAAGAGCACTAGAGCAAGTGAGGGGTCATTT
The DNA here is from genome assembly GCF_020424385.1 of Procambarus clarkii. Classification (NCBI taxonomy): domain Eukaryota; kingdom Metazoa; phylum Arthropoda; class Malacostraca; order Decapoda; family Cambaridae; genus Procambarus; species Procambarus clarkii. The sequence goes on from NW_025574143.1 coordinate 2,966, forward strand.
TTACGTTTTTTCATCAAGTCCCTGTTAATATGGGAGAACACTGTGTCTATGCTTAAGGCACAACTCTCCTAAACACGAGAGTGAAGTATACAACTTTAGAACACTTTCCCACCAGGAGACTCGAACCCTAGCCAGCACAGAAGCCTTCCAGCAACTGGCATAACAGGTACGCCTTAACCCACTCCACCACCTGCTCAGACCCCTAAAAGAGATGGTAATTTCGGAGTATTTATATACTCCAAAGACCACCACCTCCCAAGAGCACTAGAGCAAGTGAGGGGTCATTTTTACGTTTTTTTCATCAAGTCCCTGTTAATATGGGAGAACACTGTGTCTATGCTTAAGGCACAACTCTCCTAAACACGAGAGTGAAGTATACAACTTTAGAACACTTTCCCACCAGGAGACTCGAACCCTAGCCAGCACAGAAGCCTTCCAGCAACTGGCATAACAGGTACGCCTTAACCCACTCCACCACCTGCTCAGACCCCTAAAAGAGATGGTAATTTCGGAGTATTTATATACTCCAAAGACCACCACCTCCCAAGAGCACTAGAGCAAGTGAGGGGTCATTTTTACGTTTTTTTCATCAAGTCCCTGTTAATATGGGAGAACACTGTGTCTATGCTTAAGGCACAACTCTCCTAAACACGAGAGTGAAGTATACAACTTTAGAACACTTTCCCACCAGGAGACTCGAACCCTAGCCAGCACAGAAGCCTTCCAGCAACTGGCATAACAGGTACGCCTTAACCCACTCCACCACCTGCTCAGACCCCTAAAAGAGATGGTAATTTCGGAGTATTTATATACTCCAAAGACCACCACCTCCCAAGAGCACTAGAGCAAGTGAGGGGTCATTTTTACGTTTTTTTCATCAAGTCCCTGTTAATATGGGAGAACACTGTGTCTATGCTTAAGGCACAACTCTCCTAAACACGAGAGTGAAGTATACAACTTTAGAACACTTTCCCACCAGGAGACTCGAACCCTAGCCAGCACAGAAGCCTTCCAGCAACTGGCATAACAGGTACGCCTTAACCCACTCCACCACCTGCTCAGACCCCTAAAAGAGATGGTAATTTCGGAGTATTTATATACTCCAAAGACCACCACCTCCCAAGAGCACTAGAGCAAGTGAGGGGTCATTTTTACGTTTTTTCATCAAGTCCCTGTTAATATGGGAGAACACTGTGTCTATGCTTAAGGCACAACTCTCCTAAACACGAGAGTGAAGTATACAACTTTAGAACACTTTCCCACCAGGAGACTCGAACCCTAGCCAGCACAGAAGCCTTCCAGCAACTGGCATAACAGGTACGCCTTAACCCACTCCACCACCTGCTCAGACCCCTAAAAGAGATGGTAATTTCGGAGTATTTATATACTCCAAAGACCACCACCTCCCAAGAGCACTAGAGCAAGTGAGGGGTCATTTTTACGTTTTTTTCATCAAGTCCCTGTTAATATGGGAGAACACTGTGTCTATGCTTAAGGCACAACTCTCCTAAACACGAGAGTGAAGTATACAACTTTAGAACACTTTCCCACCAGGAGACTCGAACCCTAGCCAGCACAGAAGCCTTCCAGCAACTGGCATAACAGGTACGCCTTAACCCACTCCACCACCTGCTCAGACCCCTAAAAGAGATGGTAATTTCGGAGTATTTATATACTCCAAAGACCACCACCTCCCAAGAGCACTAGAGCAAGTGAGGGGTCATTTTTACGTTTTTTCATCAAGTCCCTGTTAATATGGGAGAACACTGTGTCTATGCTTAAGGCACAACTCTCCTAAACACGAGAGTGAAGTATACAACTTTAGAACACTTTCCCACCAGGAGACTCGAACCCTAGCCAGCACAGAAGCCTTCCAGCAACTGGCATAACAGGTACGCCTTAACCCACTCCACCACCTGCTCAGACCCCTAAAAGAGATGGTAATTTCGGAGTATTTATATACTCCAAAGACCACCACCTCCCAAGAGCACTAGAGCAAGTGAGGGGTCATTTTTACGTTTTTTCATCAAGTCCCTGTTAATATGGGAGAACACTGTGTCTATGCTTAAGGCACAACTCTCCTAAACACGAGAGTGAAGTATACAACTTTAGAACACTTTCCCACCAGGAGACTCGAACCCTAGCCAGCACAGAAGCCTTCCAGCAACTGGCATAACAGGTACGCCTTAACCCACTCCACCACCTGCTCAGACCCCTAAAAGAGATGGTAATTTCGGAGTATTTATATACTCCAAAGACCACCACCTCCCAAGAGCACTAGAGCAAGTGAGGGGTCATTTTTACGTTTTTTCATCAAGTCCCTGTTAATATGGGAGAACACTGTGTCTATGCTTAAGGCACAACTCTCCTAAACACGAGAGTGAAGTATACAACTTTAGAACACTTTCCCACCAGGAGACTCGAACCCTAGCCAGCACAGAAGCCTTCCAGCAACTGGCATAACAGGTACGCCTTAACCCACTCCACCACCTGCTCAGACCCCTAAAAGAGATGGTAATTTCGGAGTATTTATATACTCCAAAGACCACCACCTCCCAAGAGCACTAGAGCAAGTGAGGGGTCATTTTTACGTTTTTTTCATCAAGTCCCTGTTAATATGGGAGAACACTGTGTCTATGCTTAAGGCACAACTCTCCTAAACACGAGAGTGAAGTATACAACTTTAGAACACTTTCCCACCAGGAGACTCGAACCCTAGCCAGCACAGAAGCCTTCCAGCAACTGGCATAACAGGTACGCCTTAACCCACTCCACCACCTGCTCAGACCCCTAAAAGAGATGGTAATTTCGGAGTATTTATATACTCCAAAGACCACCACCTCCCAAGAGCACTAGAGCAAGTGAGGGGTCATTTTTACGTTTTTTCATCAAGTCCCTGTTAATATGGGAGAACACTGTGTCTATGCTTAAGGCACAACTCTCCTAAACACGAGAGTGAAGTATACAACTTTAGAACACTTTCCCACCAGGAGACTCGAACCCTAGCCAGCACAGAAGCCTTCCAGCAACTGGCATAACAGGTACGCCTTAACCCACTCCACCACCTGCTCAGACCCCTAAAAGAGATGGTAATTTCGGAGTATTTATATACTCCAAAGACCACCACCTCCCAAGAGCACTAGAGCAAGTGAGGGGTCATTTTTACGTTTTTTCATCAAGTCCCTGTTAATATGGGAGAACACTGTGTCTATGCTTAAGGCACAACTCTCCTAAACACGAGAGTGAAGTATACAACTTTAGAACACTTTCCCACCAGGAGACTCGAACCCTAGCCAGCACAGAAGCCTTCCAGCAACTGGCATAACAGGTACGCCTTAACCCACTCCACCACCTGCTCAGACCCCTAAAAGAGATGGTAATTTCGGAGTATTTATATACTCCAAAGACCACCACCTCCCAAGAGCACTAGAGCAAGTGAGGGGTCATTTTTACGTTTTTTCATCAAGTCCCTGTTAATATGGGAGAACACTGTGTCTATGCTTAAGGCACAACTCTCCTAAACACGAGAGTGAAGTATACAACTTTAGAACACTTTCCCACCAGGAGACTCGAACCCTAGCCAGCACAGAAGCCTTCCAGCAACTGGCATAACAGGTACGCCTTAACCCACTCCACCACCTGCTCAGACCCCTAAAAGAGATGGTAATTTCGGAGTATTTATATACTCCAAAGACCACCACCTCCCAAGAGCACTAGAGCAAGTGAGGGGTCATTTTTACGTTTTTTCATCAAGTCCCTGTTAATATGGGAGAACACTGTGTCTATGCTTAAGGCACAACTCTCCTAAACACGAGAGTGAAGTATACAACTTTAGAACACTTTCCCACCAGGAGACTCGAACCCTAGCCAGCACAGAAGCCTTCCAGCAACTGGCATAACAGGTACGCCTTAACCCACTCCACCACCTGCTCAGACCCCTAAAAGAGATGGTAATTTCGGAGTATTTATATACTCCAAAGACCACCACCTCCCAAGAGCACTAGAGCAAGTGAGGGGTCATTTTTACGTTTTTTCATCAAGTCCCTGTTAATATGGGAGAACACTGTGTCTATGCTTAAGGCACAACTCTCCTAAACACGAGAGTGAAGTATACAACTTTAGAACACTTTCCCACCAGGAGACTCGAACCCTAGCCAGCACAGAAGCCTTCCAGCAACTGGCATAACAGGTACGCCTTAACCCACTCCACCACCTGCTCAGACCCCTAAAAGAGATGGTAATTTCGGAGTATTTATATACTCCAAAGACCACCACCTCCCAAGAGCACTAGAGCAAGTGAGGGGTCATTTTTACGTTTTTTCATCAAGTCCCTGTTAATATGGGAGAACACTGTGTCTATGCTTAAGGCACAACTCTCCTAAACACGAGAGTGAAGTATACAACTTTAGAACACTTTCCCACCAGGAGACTCGAACCCTAGCCAGCACAGAAGCCTTCCAGCAACTGGCATAACAGGTACGCCTTAACCCACTCCACCACCTGCTCAGACCCCTAAAAGAGATGGTAATTTCGGAGTATTTATATACTCCAAAGACCACCACCTCCCAAGAGCACTAGAGCAAGTGAGGGGTCATTTTTACGTTTTTTCATCAAGTCCCTGTTAATATGGGAGAACACTGTGTCTATGCTTAAGGCACAACTCTCCTAAACACGAGAGTGAAGTATACAACTTTAGAACACTTTCCCACCAGGAGACTCGAACCCTAGCCAGCACAGAAGCCTTCCAGCAACTGGCATAACAGGTACGCCTTAACCCACTCCACCACCTGCTCAGACCCCTAAAAGAGATGGTAATTTCGGAGTATTTATATACTCCAAAGACCACCACCTCCCAAGAGCACTAGAGCAAGTGAGGGGTCATTTTTACGTTTTTTCATCAAGTCCCTGTTAATATGGGAGAACACTGTGTCTATGCTTAAGGCACAACTCTCCTAAACACGAGAGTGAAGTATACAACTTTAGAACACTTTCCCACCAGGAGACTCGAACCCTAGCCAGCACAGAAGCCTTCCAGCAACTGGCATAACAGGTACGCCTTAACCCACTCCACCACCTGCTCAGACCCCTAAAAGAGATGGTAATTTCGGAGTATTTATATACACCAAAGACCACCACCTCCCAAGAGCACTAGAGCAAGTGAGGGGTCATTTTTACGTTTTTTCATCAAGTCCCTGTTAATATGGGAGAACACTGTGTCTATGCTTAAGGCACAACTCTCCTAAACACGAGAGTGAAGTATACAACTTTAGAACACTTTCCCACCAGGAGACTCGAACCCTAGCCAGCACAGAAGCCTTCCAGCAACTGGCATAACAGGTACGCCTTAACCCACTCCACCACCTGCTCAGACCCCTAAAAGAGATGGTAATTTCGGAGTATTTATATACTCCAAAGACCACCACCTCCCAAGAGCACTAGAGCAAGTGAGGGGTCATTTTTACGTTTTTTCATCAAGTCCCTGTTAATATGGGAGAACACTGTGTCTATGCTTAAGGCACAACTCTCCTAAACACGAGAGTGAAGTATACAACTTTAGAACACTTTCCCACCAGGAGACTCGAACCCTAGCCAGCACAGAAGCCTTCCAGCAACTGGCATAACAGGTACGCCTTAACCCACTCCACCACCTGCTCAGACCCCTAAAAGAGATGGTAATTTCGGAGTATTTATATACTCCAAAGACCACCACCTCCCAAGAGCACTAGAGCAAGTGAGGGGTCATTTTTACGTTTTTTCATCAAGTCCCTGTTAATATGGGAGAACACTGTGTCTATGCTTAAGGCACAACTCTCCTAAACACGAGAGTGAAGTATACAACTTTAGAACACTTTCCCACCAGGAGACTCGAACCCTAGCCAGCACAGAAGCCTTCCAGCAACTGGCATAACAGGTACGCCTTAACCCACTCCACCACCTGCTCAGACCCCTAAAAGAGATGGTAATTTCGGAGTATTTATATACTCCAAAGACCACCACCTCCCAAGAGCACTAGAGCAAGTGAGGGGTCATTTTTACGTTTTTTCATCAAGTCCCTGTTAATATGGGAGAACACTGTGTCTATGCTTAAGGCACAACTCTCCTAAACACGAGAGTGAAGTATACAACTTTAGAACACTTTCCCACCAGGAGACTCGAACCCTAGCCAGCACAGAAGCCTTCCAGCAACTGGCATAACAGGTACGCCTTAACCCACTCCACCACCTGCTCAGACCCCTAAAAGAGATGGTAATTTCGGAGTATTTATATACTCCAAAGACCACCACCTCCCAAGAGCACTAGAGCAAGTGAGGGGTCATTTTTACGTTTTTTCATCAAGTCCCTGTTAATATGGGAGAACACTGTGTCTATGCTTAAGGCACAACTCTCCTAAACACGAGAGTGAAGTATACAACTTTAGAACACTTTCCCACCAGGAGACTCGAACCCTAGCCAGCACAGAAGCCTTCCAGCAACTGGCATAACAGGTACGCCTTAACCCACTCCACCACCTGCTCAGACCCCTAAAAGAGATGGTAATTTCGGAGTATTTATATACTCCAAAGACCACCACCTCCCAAGAGCACTAGAGCAAGTGAGGGGTCATTTTTACGTTTTTTCATCAAGTCCCTGTTAATATGGGAGAACACTGTGTCTATGCTTAAGGCACAACTCTCCTAAACACGAGAGTGAAGTATACAACTTTAGAACACTTTCCCACCAGGAGACTCGAACCCTAGCCAGCACAGAAGCCTTCCAGCAACTGGCATAACAGGTACGCCTTAACCCACTCCACCACCTGCTCAGACCCCTAAAAGAGATGGTAATTTCGGAGTATTTATATACTCCAAAGACCACCACCTCCCAAGAGCACTAGAGCAAGTGAGGGGTCATTTTTACGTTTTTTCATCAAGTCCCTGTTAATATGGGAGAACACTGTGTCTATGCTTAAGGCACAACTCTCCTAAACACGAGAGTGAAGTATACAACTTTAGAACACTTTCCCACCAGGAGACTCGAACCCTAGCCAGCACAGAAGCCTTCCAGCAACTGGCATAACAGGTACGCCTTAACCCACTCCACCACCTGCTCAGACCCCTAAAAGAGATGGTAATTTCGGAGTATTTATATACTCCAAAGACCACCACCTCCCAAGAGCACTAGAGCAAGTGAGGGGTCATTTTTACGTTTTTTCATCAAGTCCCTGTTAATATGGGAGAACACTGTGTCTATGCTTAAGGCACAACTCTCCTAAACACGAGAGTGAAGTATACAACTTTAGAACACTTTCCCACCAGGAGACTCGAACCCTAGCCAGCACAGAAGCCTTCCAGCAACTGGCATAACAGGTACGCCTTAACCCACTCCACCACCTGCTCAGACCCCTAAAAGAGATGGTAATTTCGGAGTATTTATATACTCCAAAGACCACCACCTCCCAAGAGCACTAGAGCAAGTGAGGGGTCATTTTTACGTTTTTTCATCAAGTCCCTGTTAATATGGGAGAACACTGTGTCTATGCTTAAGGCACAACTCTCCTAAACACGAGAGTGAAGTATACAACTTTAGAACACTTTCCCACCAGGAGACTCGAACCCTAGCCAGCACAGAAGCCTTCCAGCAACTGGCATAACAGGTACGCCTTAACCCACTCCACCACCTGCTCAGACCCCTAAAAGAGATGGTAATTTCGGAGTATTTATATACTCCAAAGACCACCACCTCCCAAGAGCACTAGAGCAAGTGAGGGGTCATTTTTACGTTTTTTCATCAAGTCCCTGTTAATATGGGAGAACACTGTGTCTATGCTTAAGGCACAACTCTCCTAAACACGAGAGTGAAGTATACAACTTTAGAACACTTTCCCACCAGGAGACTCGAACCCTAGCCAGCACAGAAGCCTTCCAGCAACTGGCATAACAGGTACGCCTTAACCCACTCCACCACCTGCTCAGACCCCTAAAAGAGATGGTAATTTCGGAGTATTTATATACTCCAAAGACCACCACCTCCCAAGAGCACTAGAGCAAGTGAGGGGTCATTTTTACGTTTTTTCATCAAGTCCCTGTTAATATGGGAGAACACTGTGTCTATGCTTAAGGCACAACTCTCCTAAACACGAGAGTGAAGTATACAACTTTAGAACACTTTCCCACCAGGAGACTCGAACCCTAGCCAGCACAGAAGCCTTCCAGCAACTGGCATAACAGGTATGCCTTAACCCACTCCACCACCTGCTCAGACCCCTAAAAGAGATGGTAATTTCGGAGTATTTATATACTCCAAAGACCACCACCTCCCAAGAGCACTAGAGCAA
>NW_025574144.1:0-12260 GCF_020424385.1 Procambarus clarkii
TATGTTCCCTTGGCCTGCCTTTTGAAGGGTAAAGCGCAAAGCCTTGCGGCTGTATTAACATTGCCCGCCAGCCTATATGAACATGCCTTGGGGCGAGCAAATACACTGATAAGTAGATGTTATGGAGCCCTAGGAGTGCCTTAGGGAGGCAAGCACCTGCCCCTTCAGCACATGGAGAACACTGAGTAACTAAACAAAATGGAAGGGTCCCGGTAGCACTGTCAGGTTCATTCTCGACTCGCAATCGAGAATTCTGGGTTCGAATCCCGGGTGGGAGAGAAATGGTTGGGCACATTTTCTATCATTTAATGCACCTGTTGACCTAGTAGCAAGTAGGTTGTAACGGTTCTATTGTTACGTAAAGTATGGTGACAATAAACACAGACACTAAGATACTATATATATATTTGGTCGAATATACAGAAGTACACAGGTGATACTTTGGTGTGAGTTGAGCGCACCGAGTGTCGGTACAGTATCTCGCAAGTGTCTGCTCTAGACCACACTTGAAAGTAGACTAGTTAATGTTTGCTATTCTGCTGCTTATATGCTCGGGCAACACCTCACAGTGTTGCCCGGGCAACGCCTCACCTCATTCATCCCCAAAGGTTGACAGGAATATTAACACTTTCGCGCTTTCGATTAGAGATAACTCGTCACTGGTTTTTCTTACGATTCCGCATAACTGCCTACTTTTCTCGTCAATCGAAAAAATATTTCTATAAATTCCATTTTTTAACCGAAATGGATGGGGATACTCTCAGATTGTTCTCCATGAAATTCCCGTTCTCCCTCACCGAACACATGGCATCTCGGCCTACCCGGTCACGTGGTCGGCCCATTGTTTTGTTGACACGCCAAGTGCCCACAGTGCGCTCCCCTCTCGCGGCAAACGTGACCCGTTTTACGCATTTATTTCCGTTCCGTTTCCGTTCTCGTGTACCTAAAACCCATTCAATACCTTCAACATGGATGCTGCACCAGGAACAAGCAGTGGAACGCAAAACAAAGGTAGGAAATCTAGGAAAGCAGAAGAGATCGCCAGGATTTTCGATCTGTATCGTGGGGTCAATCTCACTCCATCCAAGATTCCCGACGTTGTTGAAGCCTTTTCAGGGTCTTCTGATGATGATTTGGAGGCTGACGAACCGGAAAATGATGTTCTTTATGAGGTTTCCTCAAGTGATGAAGATATTTCGAGTGAGAGTGAGGATGAGAGTGATGAAGAAGCCCCAGCCCCGCCACGCGGTAACCGCACGTGTCCGGTACCAAAGAGGGCTAGGCTGGGTGATGAGTGGAATCGTAGCAATACTCCTCCCATCGTTGATGACTTTACTGCAACCCCTGGCCTAACAATTCCACTACCTGCTACTCCATTGCAGTTTTTACAATTATTTTTCACTAGAGCAGTGGTTGAATACTTAGCGTATGAAACAAATTTGCATGCCACACACGTCATACATCTCATGGCTGAGTCAGCAAGAAAAACGTGGAAACCAGTGTCGGTGAAAGAAATGGCCCGATATTTGGCCCTGTGCATACTGATGGGCATAGTGAAGATGCCTACAATGAGGATGTACTGGCAGACGAATCAGATGTGGCATTGTCGATTCTTCAACTTGTTTATGTCGTCTGCTCGGTTCCAACACATTTCTAAGTTCTTCCACATGTATAACAAAAAAGGCGTTCCAGTGAATAATAGTGACCGATTGATAAAAGTTAGACCACTAATGGACTATTTTTCAGAAAAATTTGAATCTGTATATATCCCCAAAAAAGAATTGAGTCTCGATGAGGGTACAATGGCTTGGCGAGGCCGCCTCTCTTTCAAGGTCTACAATCCCAACAAGGATGATAAATATGGTGTAAAATTTTATATGTTGGCCGAAGGGAAATCAGGCTACATATATAAATTTGATGTGTATTGTGGAATTGGAAAAACGACAGTGGAAACCGTGATGGGGTTGATGGCGCCCCTAGTCAACAAGGGTTATCATTTGTATATGGATAACTACTATAACTCGGTAAGCCTAACAGAACAATTACGTGAAGTTGGTGTTTACACATGTGGCACACTTAGACTCCAACGTGGCGCCCCCAAGGATCTGCAACAAGTTGCAAAGGGTAAAATGGCAACCGACACGACCGTATACATGCATAAGGATAACACCTTTGTTATAGTTTGGAAGGACAAGCGCCCCGTCTCTGTCATCACCAATATCCACAATGCCGACACTACTCAAGCACAGCGCAGGAAACGCGTTCGTAAAGGTGACGGGAGAACTGGAGTAGAAATTGTGAAAATGAACAAACCCAAGGCCATAGTGGATTACAATAAGTTCATGAAAGGTGTTGATCATTTTGATCAAATGGTCAAATATTATGAGTTTGCAAGAAAAACCCACAAATGGATCAAGAAGATCACTTTCTATTTTCTGCAAATGGCCATGCACAATGCATACGCATTGTATAACCACTACTCAACAGATACAAAAAAACTAACACTATTAGAGTTTCACGCAGTAGGAATAAAAGCATTATTGGCATGGAACAGCAAGGAATGGCCAACAACAACAAGTATACCACATGTTCCCGACATAGATGCCAGCGCAGCTCCTCCTGCTGACGTGGCAGTTTCAACACCTGGGCCATCTGGTGCGAGGCGTCCTCTGTTCACTTCAACACCTAAAGCCCACTCATCAACCACAAATTCTGAAATGGACATTGAGGACATAGAACCACTTGATGTTTCTGATTTCATAGAAGATTCTACTACAAGTTTGGTGGTTCCTGTAGAAGACAATATTCTTCCAGTGAATCCAAAAAATACAAGAATTATAGATTCAGAACAACGTCTCAACTACAAGTTGACGCATGAACTCGTGCACTTGGCTAAAAAAAAAAAAGATGCCGTGTTTGTTACAAGTCTGGCAAAAGGAGGGACGTGATATATGGATGTAAAACTTGTGATGTGGCACTGTGCGCTGCGCCTTGCTACACAAGGTACCACCGAAAAAAGATATTTTGGGTGGAGAAAAAATAACCACCGGCAACAGCTTCACTCCACCTAAGAAACATCAGATGAGCAACTTCAGGATCAGAAGCCTGAAGATGGTGGAGTGAAGAAAAAATGCTCAACTGTTGATCTTCAATCAACATAGACAGGGTAAGTACACCTATTTTGAATTTTTTATCATCTATAAGAAGTTATATTATATACGTTTTGTAGAGAATTTATTTGCGAATTTTTTGGTACCAGAATGAATATTATATCACATAAACTTCTATGAGTAAAAAAAAAAAACACAAAGTATGTTTGGGGGTGTGGCGGGTGTGGCTCTGGGTGTGGCGGTCGTGTGGCAGTGGGTTCCCTTTAGCCGTTGATATATCCAACACGTGGGAAATATTTGTATGTGTTATGTATATGTCTGTGTAGGGAATTTTACTGCGATCACTGTCATACAAATTATAAAATGTTTCAACAAGTATAAACATGACAAACATCAAACGAACGAAAACAATGCGTTCGTTTCTGCCGCGAACGCATACTGAGCGACGTGGTTCTATATTTGGCGCTTCTCTTACACATGCTTTGTACAAATGTTATACATTTCATCTTATAGAAAATTTTATTGCGAACACATTGGTATAAAAAAGAAATACGTACATAGAAAAGTAGGGTCAGGAAACGTATAAATGTATAAACTTTCCAAGCATGATTTCCCCCCTGTGTTTTCGCCAGTGCGCTCGCGGCTAACTACTCTCCACTTCCCACACTCTTGCGGGTGGGCAATTACCTATATTAAACATTCATATGCATATGTCCGTGTAGAGAATTTTATTGCGATTCCAATGATACCAAAATTACCGATGTAGGACAACTGTAGGCTTCGCAACCATTAAGAGAGTGGAAACATTTTGTTGCTGTTTGGCGCTCTCGGCGAGTGATCTGCATAGTTTTTTATTTGGTGTTGATACTCCTTATGCTTGGGCGGCATTTTATAGGTATGCTCTTATAGACAATTTCATTGCGAACACAGGGATACCAAATTTAAATATGTCCGCCTTCAATTATTGTCAGGACAGTCAAAAGAGTGTACACTTTTTCGGTCTTACGCGTAGGCGCGCGAAGTGCCGAAAGCATCTAGGGTATTGATTTTTTTTGAGCGCCGAGAGCGCGAAAGTGTTAACAATGCATTTGGAGCGAGTATATTATTGGGATAATCTACTCGCTACAGAACTCCCCCTCCCAGGGGATGAAAGGAAAAATACTTGATCAAGGAACTTAGCTGGTCGGTGAATTGTACGCCCTGCTTGCGTTACATAACCATCAAAGTTAACTTCCTCCTCTTCGCTGATGTCATCTAACTGGGTTCGTAGGGTGGGAGGTCGCACAGGATCGTCCGTCGTCGTAGGATCAGGTTGTGGTGCGGCTGGTAACTGGGGTTGTAGGGTGGGAGGTCGTACAGGATCGTCCGTTGTCGTAGGTGGCGGTGCTGCTGGTAACTGTGGTCGAAAAGTGAACTGCGTAGTCGGCGGATGTGTCTCTGGAGGGATGTCTGCGGCAGCGTCACAGTGTGCTGGTTTAAGGCGATCGATGGAGATGTTTACCCGCTGTCCTCGGCATTCAATGGTGAAGAACTTCGGTGTTCGAGAAACCACTTTAAATGGTCCTTCGTAAGGTGACTGTAGAGGGCGTTGAACAGCGTTGACTCTTACAAACACGTGTTCAGTTCTGTGGAGCTCATGAGGCACATATGTAGCACGAGTTGTAGGTTGGCGTGGTGGTGTAGGCCGAATGTTTGTCATGGCCGCCCGTAATTTCTGGACAAAAGTGGGGTCTGGGGGTGTGATAAGTGGCGTTGGGGTTAAGAATTCGCCCGGAAGCCGCAGGCTAGATCCGTATACTAAGTCTGCTGCCGAGAATCCACTGCCCTCCTTCGTGGCCGAACGGATGCCAAGCAAGACTAATGGAAGGTTGTCGATCCAATCATCAGGGCGTGCTTGAGCTCTTAGGGCAGCTTTTAGTTGTCTATGAAAGCGTTCTACCATTCCGTTCGACTCAGAGTGGTATGCTGTGGTTCGATTATGTGTGGTGCCGAGGAATTCCATAAGTTCCTTCCATAGATATGATTCGAACTGTCGTCCTTGGTCGGTGATGATGAAAGAGGGGCTGCCAAAACGGGCGACCCATCCAGAGAGGAAAGCCTGGACCACTGACTCAGCTGAGATGTTGATTAATGGGATTGCTTCCGGCCATCTGGAGAATCGATCGATGCAGGTGAGTAGATAAGAATATCCACTTGCCGACGGTAATGGTCCAACGATGTCTACATGCACCACCTCGAAACGGTCAGAAGGTAACGGAAACTGTTGAAGAGGGCTCTTTGTGTGACGATGTGTTTTCGCTCGCTGGCACTGGAGACATGAGCGAGTCCATCGGCATTGATTCCTGGCCATACAACACGCTCCGTTAGTAGTTTCTGGGAAGCACGTACTCCTGGGTGTGCTAGGGAGTGAAATACTGAGAACGTTTTCCAGCGAAACTGGGCAGGAATGTAGGGCCTAAGTGCTCCCGTCCGTGAGGTGTCACAGATTATACTTCTGCCACCTTCCATGGGAATCTCGATGAACCGGAGAGCTGTGTCAGATGTTCATAATCGCTGCAGATCAGGGTCTTCCCGTTGGGCCTTACTGATTACACAATAGTCCACCTGAGCTGGGTTTGTCACGACGTGGTTTATGGTGGGTCGAGACAGTGCATCGGCTATGACATTATTAGTTCCTTTGACATGACGGATATCCGAGGTAAATTGGGAAATAAATCCCAGGTGGTTGGCTACTCGAGGAGAGTGAGCATCACCCTTGGCCGCCAGTGCGTAAGTGAAAGGCTTGTGGTCTGTGAGGATGTGGAAGTTCTGCCTCTCGAGGAAGTGCCGGAAATGTTGTATGGCTGAGTAGATGGCGAGCAGTTCCCTATCAAAAGTGCTGTACTTCTCTTCAGTGGATGACAGGCGCGCTGAAAAGAATGCAATTGGGCGCCATTCTCCTTCAACAAGCTGTTGTAGTACAGCACCAATTGCTGTGTTTGAAGCATCGGTAGATAGATTGGTGGGAGCGTCAGACACTGGGTGTGCGAGCAAGGTGAATTCCGCCAGCTTGTGTTTTATATCGGTGAATGCTGTCTCTGCCTGGGGAGTCCACTCCAACGGAAGACGGGACGTGAGTTTCCGACCACGTAAGAGGTCGTATAAGTGTCGCAAGATGTCCGAACAATGTGGGATGAATCGATGATAAAAATTCACTACACCAAGAAATTCTTGCAACTTCTTTGGAGTAGATGGGCGCAGGAATTCCTTGATTGCCTGAATTTTTTTCTCTAGTGGTTGGACCCCTGCTGCTGACACACGGTGTCCCAAGAAATCCAGCTCTGGAACATGGGAAATACACTTCTCGGAGTTGTGCTGCAAGCCGAAGTTGCGCAGACGGGTGAGAAGGAGTCGGAGGTGTAGCAGATGTTCTGTTGGTGATGTACTGGCCACCAGCAGATCGTCAATGTAGGCGTAGCAAAAAGGAAGGTCCTTAACTACTTGGTCGATGAAGCGTTGGAATGTCTGGGCTGCATTCCGTAGACCAAAAGGCATCCGGACGAATTCAAACAGTCCAAAAGGTGTTGTGATCGCTGTTTTCGGAATGTCTGCCGGTTCCACAGGGATCTGGTGAAATGCCCACACAAGGTCAATTTTCGAAAAAACGGTTGTGTTGCTCAATCCCTGTGAGAAATCATGGATGTGTGGTATTGGGTAGCGATCCGGCAGAGTACGAATGTTGAGAGCCCTGTAGTCTCCGCAAGGGCGCCATTCCCCTGGGGCTGTTTTCGGGACCATATGGAGAGGTGAAGCCCATGGACTGTTCGAAGGGCGGATTATTCCCGCCTCCTGTAGCTTATTGAATTTAGCACGTGCTACCGCCAGTCGTTCCGGTGCCAGGCGGCGTGGTCTGGCGAAGATAGGTGCTCCCGTTGTAGTAATGTGATGCGTAATCGTATGTTGCACCTCTGGTCGAGGGCTGGCGGGTTGGGTCACATCTTTGAATTCATCCAGGAGTGCTTGAAGTTCCGTAGATGCGACTGGGGTGACGATGTTAACTTGTGTAGAGGTACTAGGAGAGGCTCGAAGTACTGCACCTGCGGGATCCACAATAAGTCGATGGTGTTGCAGGAAATCCCATCCAAGAATGGGTTGCTCCACATCCGCTATGAGGAAAGTCCACGTAAAGCGATCCAGAGAGGCGAACTCGAGAACCAGGGTGCGGGTCCCATATGTACGGACGGACGTAGCATTGGCGGCTCGTAAGTCCAAACCAGGAGTACGGGTTGGTTTGACCAGTGGGGGAGGCAACACACTAGCTGCTGCACCTGTGTCAACGAGGAAACGGCGTTTGGTTATGATGTCAGATACAGAGCACCACTTGGTTTCCGAACTTTAGTTATCCGAAACTTCCAGTTTCCCGATTGGGGTTGGGGAGTCATGCTACCCGAACAAAGTTCGGGTAGGAAGGGGTCCGCCAAGCGTCACGCCGGCTTGTGGTGGTGGGTGGGCGATGGTCCAGTTTGCCCACTGTGACTTCACAGATTCACGGCCTATTATTCCTATTATTTTGAATTGCCATAAGGCTGGAATGTTCATTCTGTGCTTTTGTTTTACATATCTGCACAATCAAGAAACATCTGTGCACCATGTTGGCTCCAAATGCACGCATTGCGTCAGTGATGGCTGACTGGTGGGTGGATGGACGATGGAGCTTAGGTGGGAGGCAGTATGAATGAGGGGGGGGGGAGAATCAGTGAGAGAGGGGGGGGGAGAGAGATGCTAGGAGGGGGGGGGGAGAGAGATGCTAGGAGGGAGGGGGAGGTAGGGAGAGATGTTAGGAGGTAGGGAGAGATGCTAAGAGGGAGGGGGAGGTAGGGAGAGATGCTAGGAGGTAGGCACGAAGGGATGGAAGTAGTGAGAATTAGGGAGGGAAAGGCAGGCTGGCAGGCACAGGCAGGCAGGCACAGGCAGGCAGACAGGCAGGCAGGCAGGCAGGCTAGCTTGCAGGCAGGCAGGCTAGCTTGCAGGCAGGCAGGCTAGCTTGCAGGCAGGGAGTGAGTGGTAGTCACGCGGTTGAACCGCGTGACCTTGAGAGATGGGATGTAGGGGGGCGGGTGGTTTGTTGGTGGTGGGGGTGAGACCGGCTCATTCCCGAAGATAAGCCTAACACACACTACCCGTTAGCATGATGGCAGGGAGGGAGGCAGGCTGGCTGGAAAGGAAGCAGGCTGCCAGGCTGGGAAGGAGGCAGGCTGGGAAGGAGGCAGGCAGGCAGGCTGGGAAGGAAGCAGGCTGGCAGGCTGGGAAGGAGGCAGGCTGGGAAGGAAGCAGGCTGGCAGGCTGGGAAGGAGGCAGGCTGGGAAGGAGGCAGGCAGGCAGGCTGGGAAGGAAGCAGGCTGGCAGGCTGGGAAGGAGGCAGGCTGGGAAGGAGGCAGGCTGGGAAGGAAGCAGGCTGGCAGGCTGGGAAGGAGGCAGGCTGGGAAGGAGGCAGGCTGGGAAGGAGGCAGGCTGGGAAGGAAGCAGGCTGGCAGGCTGGGAAGGAGGCAGGCTGGGAAGAAGGCAGGCAGGCAGGCTGGGAAGGAAGCAGGCTGGCAGGCTGGGAAGGAGGCAGGCTGGGAAGGAGGCAGGCTGGGAAGGAGGCAGGCTGGGAAGGAAGCAGGCTGGGAAGGAGGCAGGCTGGGAAGGAGGCAGGCTGGCAGGCTGGGAAGGAGGCAGGCTGGGAAGGAAGCAGGCTGGCAGGCTGGGACGGAGGCAGGCTGGGAAGGAGGCAGGCTGGCAGGCTGGGAAGGAGGCAGGCTGGGAAGGAGGCAGGCTTGGAAGGAAGCAGGCTGGCAGGCTGGGAAGGAGGCAGGCTGGGAAGGAAGCAGGCTGGCAGGCTGGGAAGGAGGCAGGCAGGCAGGCTGGGAAGGAAGCAGGCTGGCAGGCTGGGAAGGAGGCAGGCTGGGAAGGAAGCAGGCTGGCAGGCTGGGAAGGAGGCAGGCTGGGAAGGAGGCAGGTTGGGAAGGAAGCAGGCTGGCAGGCTGGGAAGGAAGCAGGCTGGCAGGCTGGGAAGGAGGCAGGCTGGGAAGGAGGCAGGCTGGGAAGAAAGCAGGCTGGCAGGCTGGGAAGGAGGCAGGCTGGGAAGGAGGCAGGCTGGGAAGGAGGCAGGCTGGGAAGGAGGCAGGCTGGGAAGGAGGCAGGCTGGGAAGGAAGCAGGCTGGGAAGGAAGCAGGTAGGCAGGAAGCGATATATGGGTGTTGAAGTGAACCGTGAACCACGTGACCTTTGAGAGTGTGTGTGTGTGTGTATGGGTTTGGGGTGGGGGAGGTGTGTCGGTGGTGGGGGGAGAGGGGGAGGTGTGTCGGTGGTGGGGGAGGGACCGGCTGACTCCGTAAGCCTAACCACACTCCACAGACCTGTGACTCAGATTTGTTTCTTAAATGTACAGTACATCATCGTATATTTTAGGCAGGATGTGCCTGCAGGCTGGCAGGAAACATCCAGAGGATGTTTGCCAGACGTCTTAATAATCAGTTAAGAACAATTAAGGACTTTTATAAAGCGGATCAGGACTTCACTTATTGATGAGTACAAACAAAACACGGTCGCATTTACGCCATGAACCTGACGATTTTTTCCCTAGAGTTTTTTTTTCATAAATTTTTTGGAAAAATTTCTTTTTACATTTCTAGTTTATTTTTTCCCGTCTATTTCTCGTATACGAACTTACATGTTAACCGACGGGTCTCGTCCGCAAGGGGTTCGGAAACCAAGTGGTGCTCTGTATGTAGAGCAGTGTAGTGTTTGAAATGGCGGGGTCACTGGCCGTTAACAGTCCCTGCTGAAGTAGTTTCCCGACCAGGAACAAGGAGCCCTACAGTTGCAGGCTTGGTGTCCGAACTTCTGGTGGTAAGAACAAAGCTCTCCCCGATGTTCTCGCTGTCGCCTAGAGACTGATACTGGATTTGCATGGTACGTCCTCCCTGGGTGGAAGAAACGCCGGTTCTGGAAGACGTCGAGTTGTTGGGTGTCTGTAGTCTGCTGTGTTACACTCGGATGGGACAGCGTAGTGTTATCAGACGTTCTATGAAGCCGGTCTGCCAGTGTAGCCAGCTGGGCTAATGGGGTGTCGTCAGCCATACTGAATAGGGCTGGTTGAATGTGTTTTGGACAGAGTTGTATCCACAGTGATCTCACAATCTCGCTGGGGGCTGGGCCAGTTGCAGTATGCATCACATACTGAATATGCCGCAGAAGCTGAGCTGGTGTTTTGTCTGCTAATCTTTTGTCAGTGAGGAGTTGGTCCCTTTGTTGAATGCGGCGTTTCATTGCTGCCTGTAGAAGAGCGGCCTTCAATGCAGTGTATGTCCTGGTGTCCGGTGATGGTGCGGTGATGACAGCGGAGGCAGTGTGCATAGCCTCCGAGGTAAGTGTTGGCAGGGTACAGGCATATCGGGCTTTCTCAGTCGAAATTTCGTGAAGGTCGAAAATAGCCTCCATCTGCATGAACCAAAATTCTGGCTCATCTGCGTTGTATGCTGGAAACCTGGTAGATAAATCCATGACGAAGATCTAGTTTGTGACTAGGTGTTCTTTTCACTCACTGGGTCACCAATGTAACGGTTCTGTTGTTACGTAAAGTATGGTGACAATAAACACAGACACTAAGATACTATATATATATTTGGTCGAATATACAGAAGTACACAGGTGATACTATGGTGTGAGTTGAGCGCACTGAGCATCGGTACAGTACAGGCATACCTCAGAATAATAGTTTAATCCGTTCCTGGAGACGCCTCGCCTTCCGAAAACTCGCATTCCAAAGTTAATTTCCCCATAAGAAATAAAGGGAAATGAATTAATCCGTTCCTGACTACCCCAAAAACCCCACATCAAACTAAATTTTTATACCTAATTTACCTAATTCATCTAAATAAACCTACAAAACTGTGTTCCAGTTATTACTTACCTTGCTGTCGAGTGCTGTAGGCGTATGGAAGATGGTGAGGAAGGGGGAGGAGGAGAGGAGTTACTGTTTGGAAGGGGAGTCCCCTTTCATAATCACATCACATAACCCCATGCCTTGTAACACTATGGATACCACTTCTCTTTCTAAATTTTTCAAACCAGCCCCTGCTTGCCTTAAACTCTTTCTTATCTGCATCACTCGTTGCAGGGGTATTCTTTAGAAGGTCTTCGTGCAACACCCTGGCTTTCTCACAAATAATGGCCTCCGAAACACTATCACCCCTCAACTCCTTGTCGTGTATCCAAATTAATAACAACTTTTCCACTTCTTCAAGTATTTGTGGTCTTTGTGCCGTTAATGTTCTTACTCCTTTTGCCACTTTAGCACCCATAATCTTATTTTTCTTCTTAAGTATAGTGCATATTGTTGATGTGGCTTGTTGTACTGCCTACAAAGTTCAACAACATGTGTACCGTTCTCATGCTTCCGAATGATCTCTTGTTTCTCCTCTATTGTCATCCTCACATGAGCTTTCTGGCCTTTATCCTTACCACTGGCTTTCTTGGGACCCATGGTGAGATATATAATAACAAATTGTATAGACAAATCACCAAAAATCCAACAAAACACTGAAAATACGCGAGAAGAATTGATGTGGGGGTAGTCACTGAGCGCGAGACAATAATAAACTGAGGGGCGGCGGGGCGGAGGGGCGACGAACGCGCTAGGTCGGCTGTACGCGTATCAACAAACTCGCGTCCAAACTCGCCTCCCGAAGTAACCCTCGCCTTCTGAGACAAATTTTTGGAGTAAATACACCTCGCCTTCCGAAAACCTCGCATACAGGGACAATCGCATTCCGAGGTACCACTGTATCTCGCAAGTGTCTGCTCTAGACCACACTTGAAAGTAGACTAGTTAATGTGGTGTTGCCCGGGCAACGCCTCACCTCATTCATCTCCAAAGGTTGACAGGAATATTAACAATGCATTTGGAGCGAGTATATTATTGGGATAATCTACTCGCTACAAGGTGAACAGGACCTAGTGTGTTGTGGGGTTGCATCCTGGAGATGGTCTGTAATTCAACTTTGGGGGGTGGGGTGGGACCTCCATACAAGCCTAACGTGTTTAAACACATTCTGGCTGCCTATTCCTTAACACAATGAATTATTAATTAATTATTAAAGTAAAAAATATTACACCTGAACTCGCACC
>NW_025574145.1:0-63200 GCF_020424385.1 Procambarus clarkii
TCAGACCCTACAAAAGAAGTAGAGACTTCGAGATATATATACACCTCAAATATCTCCACTTCCCGAGGGCGCTAGATGAGTGTGAGGTTATTCTGCGTTTTTCATCAAGCCACTGTCAATGTGAGAGAACTCGTGTCCATGCTATAAGCCTATACTTGCATAAACCACAAGTGAAGATTAACAATCTTTGGACAACACCCACCAGTGGGCCTCGAACCCAGAAAGCACAACTACCTTCCAGTAGCTGCCATAACTAGTACGCTTTAACCCACTACACCATCAGACCCTACAAAAGAAGTAGAGACTTCGAGATATATATACACCTCAAATATCTCCACTTCCCGAGGGCGCTAGATGAGTGTGAGGTTATTCTGCGTTTTTCATCAAGCCACTGTCAATGTGAGAGAACTCGTGTCCATGCTATAAGCCTATACTTGCATAAACCACAAGTGAAGATTAACAATCTTTGGACAACACCCACCAGTGGGCCTCGAACCCAGAAAGCACAACTACCTTCCAGTAGCTGCCATAACTAGTACGCTTTAACCCACTACACCATCAGACCCTACAAAAGAAGTAGAGACTTCGAGATATATATACACCTCAAATATCTCCACTTCCCGAGGGCGCTAGATGAGTGTGAGGTTATTCTGCGTTTTTCATCAAGCCACTGTCAATGTGAGAGAACTCGTGTCCATGCTATAAGCCTATACTTGCATAAACCACAAGTGAAGATTAACAATCTTTGGACAACACCCACCAGTGGGCCTCGAACCCAGAAAGCACAACTACCTTCCAGTAGCTGCCATAACTAGTACGCTTTAACCCACTACACCATCAGACCCTACAAAAGAAGTAGAGACTTCGAGATATATATACACCTCAAATATCTCCACTTCCCGAGGGCGCTAGATGAGTGTGAGGTTATTCTGCGTTTTTCATCAAGCCACTGTCAATGTGAGAGAACTCGTGTCCATGCTATAAGCCTATACTTGCATAAACCACAAGTGAAGATTAACAATCTTTGGACAACACCCACCAGTGGGCCTCGAACCCAGAAAGCACAACTACCTTCCAGTAGCTGCCATAACTAGTACGCTTTAACCCACTACACCATCAGACCCTACAAAAGAAGTAGAGACTTCGAGATATATATACACCTCAAATATCTCCACTTCCCGAGGGCGCTAGATGAGTGTGAGGTTATTCTGCGTTTTTCATCAAGCCACTGTCAATGTGAGAGAACTCGTGTCCATGCTATAAGCCTATACTTGCATAAACCACAAGTGAAGATTAACAATCTTTGGACAACACCCACCAGTGGGCCTCGAACCCAGAAAGCACAACTACCTTCCAGTAGCTGCCATAACTAGTACGCTTTAACCCACTACACCATCAGACCCTACAAAAGAAGTAGAGACTTCGAGATATATATACACCTCAAATATCTCCACTTCCCGAGGGCGCTAGATGAGTGTGAGGTTATTCTGCGTTTTTCATCAAGCCACTGTCAATGTGAGAGAACTCGTGTCCATGCTATAAGCCTATACTTGCATAAACCACAAGTGAAGATTAACAATCTTTGGACAACACCCACCAGTGGGCCTCGAACCCAGAAAGCACAACTACCTTCCAGTAGCTGCCATAACTAGTACGCTTTAACCCACTACACCATCAGACCCTACAAAAGAAGTAGAGACTTCGAGATATATATACACCTCAAATATCTCCACTTCCCGAGGGCGCTAGATGAGTGTGAGGTTATTCTGCGTTTTTCATCAAGCCACTGTCAATGTGAGAGAACTCGTGTCCATGCTATAAGCCTATACTTGCATAAACCACAAGTGAAGATTAACAATCTTTGGACAACACCCACCAGTGGGCCTCGAACCCAGAAAGCACAACTACCTTCCAGTAGCTGCCATAACTAGTACGCTTTAACCCACTACACCATCAGACCCTACAAAAGAAGTAGAGACTTCGAGATATATATACACCTCAAATATCTCCACTTCCCGAGGGCGCTAGATGAGTGTGAGGTTATTCTGCGTTTTTCATCAAGCCACTGTCAATGTGAGAGAACTCGTGTCCATGCTATAAGCCTATACTTGCATAAACCACAAGTGAAGATTAACAATCTTTGGACAACACCCACCAGTGGGCCTCGAACCCAGAAAGCACAACTACCTTCCAGTAGCTGCCATAACTAGTACGCTTTAACCCACTACACCATCAGACCCTACAAAAGAAGTAGAGACTTCGAGATATATATACACCTCAAATATCTCCACTTCCCGAGGGCGCTAGATGAGTGTGAGGTTATTCTGCGTTTTTCATCAAGCCACTGTCAATGTGAGAGAACTCGTGTCCATGCTATAAGCCTATACTTGCATAAACCACAAGTGAAGATTAACAATCTTTGGACAACACCCACCAGTGGGCCTCGAACCCAGAAAGCACAACTACCTTCCAGTAGCTGCCATAACTAGTACGCTTTAACCCACTACACCATCAGACCCTACAAAAGAAGTAGAGACTTCGAGATATATATACACCTCAAATATCTCCACTTCCCGAGGGCGCTAGATGAGTGTGAGGTTATTCTGCGTTTTTCATCAAGCCACTGTCAATGTGAGAGAACTCGTGTCCATGCTATAAGCCTATACTTGCATAAACCACAAGTGAAGATTAACAATCTTTGGACAACACCCACCAGTGGGCCTCGAACCCAGAAAGCACAACTACCTTCCAGTAGCTGCCATAACTAGTACGCTTTAACCCACTACACCATCAGACCCTACAAAAGAAGTAGAGACTTCGAGATATATATACACCTCAAATATCTCCACTTCCCGAGGGCGCTAGATGAGTGTGAGGTTATTCTGCGTTTTTCATCAAGCCACTGTCAATGTGAGAGAACTCGTGTCCATGCTATAAGCCTATACTTGCATAAACCACAAGTGAAGATTAACAATCTTTGGACAACACCCACCAGTGGGCCTCGAACCCAGAAAGCACAACTACCTTCCAGTAGCTGCCATAACTAGTACGCTTTAACCCACTACACCATCAGACCCTACAAAAGAAGTAGAGACTTCGAGATATATATACACCTCAAATATCTCCACTTCCCGAGGGCGCTAGATGAGTGTGAGGTTATTCTGCGTTTTTCATCAAGCCACTGTCAATGTGAGAGAACTCGTGTCCATGCTATAAGCCTATACTTGCATAAACCACAAGTGAAGATTAACAATCTTTGGACAACACCCACCAGTGGGCCTCGAACCCAGAAAGCACAACTACCTTCCAGTAGCTGCCATAACTAGTACGCTTTAACCCACTACACCATCAGACCCTACAAAAGAAGTAGAGACTTCGAGATATATATACACCTCAAATATCTCCACTTCCCGAGGGCGCTAGATGAGTGTGAGGTTATTCTGCGTTTTTCATCAAGCCACTGTCAATGTGAGAGAACTCGTGTCCATGCTATAAGCCTATACTTGCATAAACCACAAGTGAAGATTAACAATCTTTGGACAACACCCACCAGTGGGCCTCGAACCCAGAAAGCACAACTACCTTCCAGTAGCTGCCATAACTAGTACGCTTTAACCCACTACACCATCAGACCCTACAAAAGAAGTAGAGACTTCGAGATATATATACACCTCAAATATCTCCACTTCCCGAGGGCGCTAGATGAGTGTGAGGTTATTCTGCGTTTTTCATCAAGCCACTGTCAATGTGAGAGAACTCGTGTCCATGCTATAAGCCTATACTTGCATAAACCACAAGTGAAGATTAACAATCTTTGGACAACACCCACCAGTGGGCCTCGAACCCAGAAAGCACAACTACCTTCCAGTAGCTGCCATAACTAGTACGCTTTAACCCACTACACCATCAGACCCTACAAAAGAAGTAGAGACTTCGAGATATATATACACCTCAAATATCTCCACTTCCCGAGGGCGCTAGATGAGTGTGAGGTTATTCTGCGTTTTTCATCAAGCCACTGTCAATGTGAGAGAACTCGTGTCCATGCTATAAGCCTATACTTGCATAAACCACAAGTGAAGATTAACAATCTTTGGACAACACCCACCAGTGGGCCTCGAACCCAGAAAGCACAACTACCTTCCAGTAGCTGCCATAACTAGTACGCTTTAACCCACTACACCATCAGACCCTACAAAAGAAGTAGAGACTTCGAGATATATATACACCTCAAATATCTCCACTTCCCGAGGGCGCTAGATGAGTGTGAGGTTATTCTGCGTTTTTCATCAAGCCACTGTCAATGTGAGAGAACTCGTGTCCATGCTATAAGCCTATACTTGCATAAACCACAAGTGAAGATTAACAATCTTTGGACAACACCCACCAGTGGGCCTCGAACCCAGAAAGCACAACTACCTTCCAGTAGCTGCCATAACTAGTACGCTTTAACCCACTACACCATCAGACCCTACAAAAGAAGTAGAGACTTCGAGATATATATACACCTCAAATATCTCCACTTCCCGAGGGCGCTAGATGAGTGTGAGGTTATTCTGCGTTTTTCATCAAGCCACTGTCAATGTGAGAGAACTCGTGTCCATGCTATAAGCCTATACTTGCATAAACCACAAGTGAAGATTAACAATCTTTGGACAACACCCACCAGTGGGCCTCGAACCCAGAAAGCACAACTACCTTCCAGTAGCTGCCATAACTAGTACGCTTTAACCCACTACACCATCAGACCCTACAAAAGAAGTAGAGACTTCGAGATATATATACACCTCAAATATCTCCACTTCCCGAGGGCGCTAGATGAGTGTGAGGTTATTCTGCGTTTTTCATCAAGCCACTGTCAATGTGAGAGAACTCGTGTCCATGCTATAAGCCTATACTTGCATAAACCACAAGTGAAGATTAACAATCTTTGGACAACACCCACCAGTGGGCCTCGAACCCAGAAAGCACAACTACCTTCCAGTAGCTGCCATAACTAGTACGCTTTAACCCACTACACCATCAGACCCTACAAAAGAAGTAGAGACTTCGAGATATATATACACCTCAAATATCTCCACTTCCCGAGGGCGCTAGATGAGTGTGAGGTTATTCTGCGTTTTTCATCAAGCCACTGTCAATGTGAGAGAACTCGTGTCCATGCTATAAGCCTATACTTGCATAAACCACAAGTGAAGATTAACAATCTTTGGACAACACCCACCAGTGGGCCTCGAACCCAGAAAGCACAACTACCTTCCAGTAGCTGCCATAACTAGTACGCTTTAACCCACTACACCATCAGACCCTACAAAAGAAGTAGAGACTTCGAGATATATATACACCTCAAATATCTCCACTTCCCGAGGGCGCTAGATGAGTGTGAGGTTATTCTGCGTTTTTCATCAAGCCACTGTCAATGTGAGAGAACTCGTGTCCATGCTATAAGCCTATACTTGCATAAACCACAAGTGAAGATTAACAATCTTTGGACAACACCCACCAGTGGGCCTCGAACCCAGAAAGCACAACTACCTTCCAGTAGCTGCCATAACTAGTACGCTTTAACCCACTACACCATCAGACCCTACAAAAGAAGTAGAGACTTCGAGATATATATACACCTCAAATATCTCCACTTCCCGAGGGCGCTAGATGAGTGTGAGGTTATTCTGCGTTTTTCATCAAGCCACTGTCAATGTGAGAGAACTCGTGTCCATGCTATAAGCCTATACTTGCATAAACCACAAGTGAAGATTAACAATCTTTGGACAACACCCACCAGTGGGCCTCGAACCCAGAAAGCACAACTACCTTCCAGTAGCTGCCATAACTAGTACGCTTTAACCCACTACACCATCAGACCCTACAAAAGAAGTAGAGACTTCGAGATATATATACACCTCAAATATCTCCACTTCCCGAGGGCGCTAGATGAGTGTGAGGTTATTCTGCGTTTTTCATCAAGCCACTGTCAATGTGAGAGAACTCGTGTCCATGCTATAAGCCTATACTTGCATAAACCACAAGTGAAGATTAACAATCTTTGGACAACACCCACCAGTGGGCCTCGAACCCAGAAAGCACAACTACCTTCCAGTAGCTGCCATAACTAGTACGCTTTAACCCACTACACCATCAGACCCTACAAAAGAAGTAGAGACTTCGAGATATATATACACCTCAAATATCTCCACTTCCCGAGGGCGCTAGATGAGTGTGAGGTTATTCTGCGTTTTTCATCAAGCCACTGTCAATGTGAGAGAACTCGTGTCCATGCTATAAGCCTATACTTGCATAAACCACAAGTGAAGATTAACAATCTTTGGACAACACCCACCAGTGGGCCTCGAACCCAGAAAGCACAACTACCTTCCAGTAGCTGCCATAACTAGTACGCTTTAACCCACTACACCATCAGACCCTACAAAAGAAGTAGAGACTTCGAGATATATATACACCTCAAATATCTCCACTTCCCGAGGGCGCTAGATGAGTGTGAGGTTATTCTGCGTTTTTCATCAAGCCACTGTCAATGTGAGAGAACTCGTGTCCATGCTATAAGCCTATACTTGCATAAACCACAAGTGAAGATTAACAATCTTTGGACAACACCCACCAGTGGGCCTCGAACCCAGAAAGCACAACTACCTTCCAGTAGCTGCCATAACTAGTACGCTTTAACCCACTACACCATCAGACCCTACAAAAGAAGTAGAGACTTCGAGATATATATACACCTCAAATATCTCCACTTCCCGAGGGCGCTAGATGAGTGTGAGGTTATTCTGCGTTTTTCATCAAGCCACTGTCAATGTGAGAGAACTCGTGTCCATGCTATAAGCCTATACTTGCATAAACCACAAGTGAAGATTAACAATCTTTGGACAACACCCACCAGTGGGCCTCGAACCCAGAAAGCACAACTACCTTCCAGTAGCTGCCATAACTAGTACGCTTTAACCCACTACACCATCAGACCCTACAAAAGAAGTAGAGACTTCGAGATATATATACACCTCAAATATCTCCACTTCCCGAGGGCGCTAGATGAGTGTGAGGTTATTCTGCGTTTTTCATCAAGCCACTGTCAATGTGAGAGAACTCGTGTCCATGCTATAAGCCTATACTTGCATAAACCACAAGTGAAGATTAACAATCTTTGGACAACACCCACCAGTGGGCCTCGAACCCAGAAAGCACAACTACCTTCCAGTAGCTGCCATAACTAGTACGCTTTAACCCACTACACCATCAGACCCTACAAAAGAAGTAGAGACTTCGAGATATATATACACCTCAAATATCTCCACTTCCCGAGGGCGCTAGATGAGTGTGAGGTTATTCTGCGTTTTTCATCAAGCCACTGTCAATGTGAGAGAACTCGTGTCCATGCTATAAGCCTATACTTGCATAAACCACAAGTGAAGATTAACAATCTTTGGACAACACCCACCAGTGGGCCTCGAACCCAGAAAGCACAACTACCTTCCAGTAGCTGCCATAACTAGTACGCTTTAACCCACTACACCATCAGACCCTACAAAAGAAGTAGAGACTTCGAGATATATATACACCTCAAATATCTCCACTTCCCGAGGGCGCTAGATGAGTGTGAGGTTATTCTGCGTTTTTCATCAAGCCACTGTCAATGTGAGAGAACTCGTGTCCATGCTATAAGCCTATACTTGCATAAACCACAAGTGAAGATTAACAATCTTTGGACAACACCCACCAGTGGGCCTCGAACCCAGAAAGCACAACTACCTTCCAGTAGCTGCCATAACTAGTACGCTTTAACCCACTACACCATCAGACCCTACAAAAGAAGTAGAGACTTCGAGATATATATACACCTCAAATATCTCCACTTCCCGAGGGCGCTAGATGAGTGTGAGGTTATTCTGCGTTTTTCATCAAGCCACTGTCAATGTGAGAGAACTCGTGTCCATGCTATAAGCCTATACTTGCATAAACCACAAGTGAAGATTAACAATCTTTGGACAACACCCACCAGTGGGCCTCGAACCCAGAAAGCACAACTACCTTCCAGTAGCTGCCATAACTAGTACGCTTTAACCCACTACACCATCAGACCCTACAAAAGAAGTAGAGACTTCGAGATATATATACACCTCAAATATCTCCACTTCCCGAGGGCGCTAGATGAGTGTGAGGTTATTCTGCGTTTTTCATCAAGCCACTGTCAATGTGAGAGAACTCGTGTCCATGCTATAAGCCTATACTTGCATAAACCACAAGTGAAGATTAACAATCTTTGGACAACACCCACCAGTGGGCCTCGAACCCAGAAAGCACAACTACCTTCCAGTAGCTGCCATAACTAGTACGCTTTAACCCACTACACCATCAGACCCTACAAAAGAAGTAGAGACTTCGAGATATATATACACCTCAAATATCTCCACTTCCCGAGGGCGCTAGATGAGTGTGAGGTTATTCTGCGTTTTTCATCAAGCCACTGTCAATGTGAGAGAACTCGTGTCCATGCTATAAGCCTATACTTGCATAAACCACAAGTGAAGATTAACAATCTTTGGACAACACCCACCAGTGGGCCTCGAACCCAGAAAGCACAACTACCTTCCAGTAGCTGCCATAACTAGTACGCTTTAACCCACTACACCATCAGACCCTACAAAAGAAGTAGAGACTTCGAGATATATATACACCTCAAATATCTCCACTTCCCGAGGGCGCTAGATGAGTGTGAGGTTATTCTGCGTTTTTCATCAAGCCACTGTCAATGTGAGAGAACTCGTGTCCATGCTATAAGCCTATACTTGCATAAACCACAAGTGAAGATTAACAATCTTTGGACAACACCCACCAGTGGGCCTCGAACCCAGAAAGCACAACTACCTTCCAGTAGCTGCCATAACTAGTACGCTTTAACCCACTACACCATCAGACCCTACAAAAGAAGTAGAGACTTCGAGATATATATACACCTCAAATATCTCCACTTCCCGAGGGCGCTAGATGAGTGTGAGGTTATTCTGCGTTTTTCATCAAGCCACTGTCAATGTGAGAGAACTCGTGTCCATGCTATAAGCCTATACTTGCATAAACCACAAGTGAAGATTAACAATCTTTGGACAACACCCACCAGTGGGCCTCGAACCCAGAAAGCACAACTACCTTCCAGTAGCTGCCATAACTAGTACGCTTTAACCCACTACACCATCAGACCCTACAAAAGAAGTAGAGACTTCGAGATATATATACACCTCAAATATCTCCACTTCCCGAGGGCGCTAGATGAGTGTGAGGTTATTCTGCGTTTTTCATCAAGCCACTGTCAATGTGAGAGAACTCGTGTCCATGCTATAAGCCTATACTTGCATAAACCACAAGTGAAGATTAACAATCTTTGGACAACACCCACCAGTGGGCCTCGAACCCAGAAAGCACAACTACCTTCCAGTAGCTGCCATAACTAGTACGCTTTAACCCACTACACCATCAGACCCTACAAAAGAAGTAGAGACTTCGAGATATATATACACCTCAAATATCTCCACTTCCCGAGGGCGCTAGATGAGTGTGAGGTTATTCTGCGTTTTTCATCAAGCCACTGTCAATGTGAGAGAACTCGTGTCCATGCTATAAGCCTATACTTGCATAAACCACAAGTGAAGATTAACAATCTTTGGACAACACCCACCAGTGGGCCTCGAACCCAGAAAGCACAACTACCTTCCAGTAGCTGCCATAACTAGTACGCTTTAACCCACTACACCATCAGACCCTACAAAAGAAGTAGAGACTTCGAGATATATATACACCTCAAATATCTCCACTTCCCGAGGGCGCTAGATGAGTGTGAGGTTATTCTGCGTTTTTCATCAAGCCACTGTCAATGTGAGAGAACTCGTGTCCATGCTATAAGCCTATACTTGCATAAACCACAAGTGAAGATTAACAATCTTTGGACAACACCCACCAGTGGGCCTCGAACCCAGAAAGCACAACTACCTTCCAGTAGCTGCCATAACTAGTACGCTTTAACCCACTACACCATCAGACCCTACAAAAGAAGTAGAGACTTCGAGATATATATACACCTCAAATATCTCCACTTCCCGAGGGCGCTAGATGAGTGTGAGGTTATTCTGCGTTTTTCATCAAGCCACTGTCAATGTGAGAGAACTCGTGTCCATGCTATAAGCCTATACTTGCATAAACCACAAGTGAAGATTAACAATCTTTGGACAACACCCACCAGTGGGCCTCGAACCCAGAAAGCACAACTACCTTCCAGTAGCTGCCATAACTAGTACGCTTTAACCCACTACACCATCAGACCCTACAAAAGAAGTAGAGACTTCGAGATATATATACACCTCAAATATCTCCACTTCCCGAGGGCGCTAGATGAGTGTGAGGTTATTCTGCGTTTTTCATCAAGCCACTGTCAATGTGAGAGAACTCGTGTCCATGCTATAAGCCTATACTTGCATAAACCACAAGTGAAGATTAACAATCTTTGGACAACACCCACCAGTGGGCCTCGAACCCAGAAAGCACAACTACCTTCCAGTAGCTGCCATAACTAGTACGCTTTAACCCACTACACCATCAGACCCTACAAAAGAAGTAGAGACTTCGAGATATATATACACCTCAAATATCTCCACTTCCCGAGGGCGCTAGATGAGTGTGAGGTTATTCTGCGTTTTTCATCAAGCCACTGTCAATGTGAGAGAACTCGTGTCCATGCTATAAGCCTATACTTGCATAAACCACAAGTGAAGATTAACAATCTTTGGACAACACCCACCAGTGGGCCTCGAACCCAGAAAGCACAACTACCTTCCAGTAGCTGCCATAACTAGTACGCTTTAACCCACTACACCATCAGACCCTACAAAAGAAGTAGAGACTTCGAGATATATATACACCTCAAATATCTCCACTTCCCGAGGGCGCTAGATGAGTGTGAGGTTATTCTGCGTTTTTCATCAAGCCACTGTCAATGTGAGAGAACTCGTGTCCATGCTATAAGCCTATACTTGCATAAACCACAAGTGAAGATTAACAATCTTTGGACAACACCCACCAGTGGGCCTCGAACCCAGAAAGCACAACTACCTTCCAGTAGCTGCCATAACTAGTACGCTTTAACCCACTACACCATCAGACCCTACAAAAGAAGTAGAGACTTCGAGATATA
Organism: Procambarus clarkii; assembly: GCF_020424385.1. Lineage (NCBI taxonomy): Eukaryota > Metazoa > Arthropoda > Malacostraca > Decapoda > Cambaridae > Procambarus > Procambarus clarkii. Next base: position 11,198 of record NW_025574145.1, read on the forward strand.
TATACACCTCAAATATCTCCACTTCCCGAGGGCGCTAGATGAGTGTGAGGTTATTCTGCGTTTTTCATCAAGCCACTGTCAATGTGAGAGAACTCGTGTCCATGCTATAAGCCTATACTTGCATAAACCACAAGTGAAGATTAACAATCTTTGGACAACACCCACCAGTGGGCCTCGAACCCAGAAAGCACAACTACCTTCCAGTAGCTGCCATAACTAGTACGCTTTAACCCACTACACCATCAGACCCTACAAAAGAAGTAGAGACTTCGAGATATATATACACCTCAAATATCTCCACTTCCCGAGGGCGCTAGATGAGTGTGAGGTTATTCTGCGTTTTTCATCAAGCCACTGTCAATGTGAGAGAACTCGTGTCCATGCTATAAGCCTATACTTGCATAAACCACAAGTGAAGATTAACAATCTTTGGACAACACCCACCAGTGGGCCTCGAACCCAGAAAGCACAACTACCTTCCAGTAGCTGCCATAACTAGTACGCTTTAACCCACTACACCATCAGACCCTACAAAAGAAGTAGAGACTTCGAGATATATATACACCTCAAATATCTCCACTTCCCGAGGGCGCTAGATGAGTGTGAGGTTATTCTGCGTTTTTCATCAAGCCACTGTCAATGTGAGAGAACTCGTGTCCATGCTATAAGCCTATACTTGCATAAACCACAAGTGAAGATTAACAATCTTTGGACAACACCCACCAGTGGGCCTCGAACCCAGAAAGCACAACTACCTTCCAGTAGCTGCCATAACTAGTACGCTTTAACCCACTACACCATCAGACCCTACAAAAGAAGTAGAGACTTCGAGATATATATACACCTCAAATATCTCCACTTCCCGAGGGCGCTAGATGAGTGTGAGGTTATTCTGCGTTTTTCATCAAGCCACTGTCAATGTGAGAGAACTCGTGTCCATGCTATAAGCCTATACTTGCATAAACCACAAGTGAAGATTAACAATCTTTGGACAACACCCACCAGTGGGCCTCGAACCCAGAAAGCACAACTACCTTCCAGTAGCTGCCATAACTAGTACGCTTTAACCCACTACACCATCAGACCCTACAAAAGAAGTAGAGACTTCGAGATATATATACACCTCAAATATCTCCACTTCCCGAGGGCGCTAGATGAGTGTGAGGTTATTCTGCGTTTTTCATCAAGCCACTGTCAATGTGAGAGAACTCGTGTCCATGCTATAAGCCTATACTTGCATAAACCACAAGTGAAGATTAACAATCTTTGGACAACACCCACCAGTGGGCCTCGAACCCAGAAAGCACAACTACCTTCCAGTAGCTGCCATAACTAGTACGCTTTAACCCACTACACCATCAGACCCTACAAAAGAAGTAGAGACTTCGAGATATATATACACCTCAAATATCTCCACTTCCCGAGGGCGCTAGATGAGTGTGAGGTTATTCTGCGTTTTTCATCAAGCCACTGTCAATGTGAGAGAACTCGTGTCCATGCTATAAGCCTATACTTGCATAAACCACAAGTGAAGATTAACAATCTTTGGACAACACCCACCAGTGGGCCTCGAACCCAGAAAGCACAACTACCTTCCAGTAGCTGCCATAACTAGTACGCTTTAACCCACTACACCATCAGACCCTACAAAAGAAGTAGAGACTTCGAGATATATATACACCTCAAATATCTCCACTTCCCGAGGGCGCTAGATGAGTGTGAGGTTATTCTGCGTTTTTCATCAAGCCACTGTCAATGTGAGAGAACTCGTGTCCATGCTATAAGCCTATACTTGCATAAACCACAAGTGAAGATTAACAATCTTTGGACAACACCCACCAGTGGGCCTCGAACCCAGAAAGCACAACTACCTTCCAGTAGCTGCCATAACTAGTACGCTTTAACCCACTACACCATCAGACCCTACAAAAGAAGTAGAGACTTCGAGATATATATACACCTCAAATATCTCCACTTCCCGAGGGCGCTAGATGAGTGTGAGGTTATTCTGCGTTTTTCATCAAGCCACTGTCAATGTGAGAGAACTCGTGTCCATGCTATAAGCCTATACTTGCATAAACCACAAGTGAAGATTAACAATCTTTGGACAACACCCACCAGTGGGCCTCGAACCCAGAAAGCACAACTACCTTCCAGTAGCTGCCATAACTAGTACGCTTTAACCCACTACACCATCAGACCCTACAAAAGAAGTAGAGACTTCGAGATATATATACACCTCAAATATCTCCACTTCCCGAGGGCGCTAGATGAGTGTGAGGTTATTCTGCGTTTTTCATCAAGCCACTGTCAATGTGAGAGAACTCGTGTCCATGCTATAAGCCTATACTTGCATAAACCACAAGTGAAGATTAACAATCTTTGGACAACACCCACCAGTGGGCCTCGAACCCAGAAAGCACAACTACCTTCCAGTAGCTGCCATAACTAGTACGCTTTAACCCACTACACCATCAGACCCTACAAAAGAAGTAGAGACTTCGAGATATATATACACCTCAAATATCTCCACTTCCCGAGGGCGCTAGATGAGTGTGAGGTTATTCTGCGTTTTTCATCAAGCCACTGTCAATGTGAGAGAACTCGTGTCCATGCTATAAGCCTATACTTGCATAAACCACAAGTGAAGATTAACAATCTTTGGACAACACCCACCAGTGGGCCTCGAACCCAGAAAGCACAACTACCTTCCAGTAGCTGCCATAACTAGTACGCTTTAACCCACTACACCATCAGACCCTACAAAAGAAGTAGAGACTTCGAGATATATATACACCTCAAATATCTCCACTTCCCGAGGGCGCTAGATGAGTGTGAGGTTATTCTGCGTTTTTCATCAAGCCACTGTCAATGTGAGAGAACTCGTGTCCATGCTATAAGCCTATACTTGCATAAACCACAAGTGAAGATTAACAATCTTTGGACAACACCCACCAGTGGGCCTCGAACCCAGAAAGCACAACTACCTTCCAGTAGCTGCCATAACTAGTACGCTTTAACCCACTACACCATCAGACCCTACAAAAGAAGTAGAGACTTCGAGATATATATACACCTCAAATATCTCCACTTCCCGAGGGCGCTAGATGAGTGTGAGGTTATTCTGCGTTTTTCATCAAGCCACTGTCAATGTGAGAGAACTCGTGTCCATGCTATAAGCCTATACTTGCATAAACCACAAGTGAAGATTAACAATCTTTGGACAACACCCACCAGTGGGCCTCGAACCCAGAAAGCACAACTACCTTCCAGTAGCTGCCATAACTAGTACGCTTTAACCCACTACACCATCAGACCCTACAAAAGAAGTAGAGACTTCGAGATATATATACACCTCAAATATCTCCACTTCCCGAGGGCGCTAGATGAGTGTGAGGTTATTCTGCGTTTTTCATCAAGCCACTGTCAATGTGAGAGAACTCGTGTCCATGCTATAAGCCTATACTTGCATAAACCACAAGTGAAGATTAACAATCTTTGGACAACACCCACCAGTGGGCCTCGAACCCAGAAAGCACAACTACCTTCCAGTAGCTGCCATAACTAGTACGCTTTAACCCACTACACCATCAGACCCTACAAAAGAAGTAGAGACTTCGAGATATATATACACCTCAAATATCTCCACTTCCCGAGGGCGCTAGATGAGTGTGAGGTTATTCTGCGTTTTTCATCAAGCCACTGTCAATGTGAGAGAACTCGTGTCCATGCTATAAGCCTATACTTGCATAAACCACAAGTGAAGATTAACAATCTTTGGACAACACCCACCAGTGGGCCTCGAACCCAGAAAGCACAACTACCTTCCAGTAGCTGCCATAACTAGTACGCTTTAACCCACTACACCATCAGACCCTACAAAAGAAGTAGAGACTTCGAGATATATATACACCTCAAATATCTCCACTTCCCGAGGGCGCTAGATGAGTGTGAGGTTATTCTGCGTTTTTCATCAAGCCACTGTCAATGTGAGAGAACTCGTGTCCATGCTATAAGCCTATACTTGCATAAACCACAAGTGAAGATTAACAATCTTTGGACAACACCCACCAGTGGGCCTCGAACCCAGAAAGCACAACTACCTTCCAGTAGCTGCCATAACTAGTACGCTTTAACCCACTACACCATCAGACCCTACAAAAGAAGTAGAGACTTCGAGATATATATACACCTCAAATATCTCCACTTCCCGAGGGCGCTAGATGAGTGTGAGGTTATTCTGCGTTTTTCATCAAGCCACTGTCAATGTGAGAGAACTCGTGTCCATGCTATAAGCCTATACTTGCATAAACCACAAGTGAAGATTAACAATCTTTGGACAACACCCACCAGTGGGCCTCGAACCCAGAAAGCACAACTACCTTCCAGTAGCTGCCATAACTAGTACGCTTTAACCCACTACACCATCAGACCCTACAAAAGAAGTAGAGACTTCGAGATATATATACACCTCAAATATCTCCACTTCCCGAGGGCGCTAGATGAGTGTGAGGTTATTCTGCGTTTTTCATCAAGCCACTGTCAATGTGAGAGAACTCGTGTCCATGCTATAAGCCTATACTTGCATAAACCACAAGTGAAGATTAACAATCTTTGGACAACACCCACCAGTGGGCCTCGAACCCAGAAAGCACAACTACCTTCCAGTAGCTGCCATAACTAGTACGCTTTAACCCACTACACCATCAGACCCTACAAAAGAAGTAGAGACTTCGAGATATATATACACCTCAAATATCTCCACTTCCCGAGGGCGCTAGATGAGTGTGAGGTTATTCTGCGTTTTTCATCAAGCCACTGTCAATGTGAGAGAACTCGTGTCCATGCTATAAGCCTATACTTGCATAAACCACAAGTGAAGATTAACAATCTTTGGACAACACCCACCAGTGGGCCTCGAACCCAGAAAGCACAACTACCTTCCAGTAGCTGCCATAACTAGTACGCTTTAACCCACTACACCATCAGACCCTACAAAAGAAGTAGAGACTTCGAGATATATATACACCTCAAATATCTCCACTTCCCGAGGGCGCTAGATGAGTGTGAGGTTATTCTGCGTTTTTCATCAAGCCACTGTCAATGTGAGAGAACTCGTGTCCATGCTATAAGCCTATACTTGCATAAACCACAAGTGAAGATTAACAATCTTTGGACAACACCCACCAGTGGGCCTCGAACCCAGAAAGCACAACTACCTTCCAGTAGCTGCCATAACTAGTACGCTTTAACCCACTACACCATCAGACCCTACAAAAGAAGTAGAGACTTCGAGATATATATACACCTCAAATATCTCCACTTCCCGAGGGCGCTAGATGAGTGTGAGGTTATTCTGCGTTTTTCATCAAGCCACTGTCAATGTGAGAGAACTCGTGTCCATGCTATAAGCCTATACTTGCATAAACCACAAGTGAAGATTAACAATCTTTGGACAACACCCACCAGTGGGCCTCGAACCCAGAAAGCACAACTACCTTCCAGTAGCTGCCATAACTAGTACGCTTTAACCCACTACACCATCAGACCCTACAAAAGAAGTAGAGACTTCGAGATATATATACACCTCAAATATCTCCACTTCCCGAGGGCGCTAGATGAGTGTGAGGTTATTCTGCGTTTTTCATCAAGCCACTGTCAATGTGAGAGAACTCGTGTCCATGCTATAAGCCTATACTTGCATAAACCACAAGTGAAGATTAACAATCTTTGGACAACACCCACCAGTGGGCCTCGAACCCAGAAAGCACAACTACCTTCCAGTAGCTGCCATAACTAGTACGCTTTAACCCACTACACCATCAGACCCTACAAAAGAAGTAGAGACTTCGAGATATATATACACCTCAAATATCTCCACTTCCCGAGGGCGCTAGATGAGTGTGAGGTTATTCTGCGTTTTTCATCAAGCCACTGTCAATGTGAGAGAACTCGTGTCCATGCTATAAGCCTATACTTGCATAAACCACAAGTGAAGATTAACAATCTTTGGACAACACCCACCAGTGGGCCTCGAACCCAGAAAGCACAACTACCTTCCAGTAGCTGCCATAACTAGTACGCTTTAACCCACTACACCATCAGACCCTACAAAAGAAGTAGAGACTTCGAGATATATATACACCTCAAATATCTCCACTTCCCGAGGGCGCTAGATGAGTGTGAGGTTATTCTGCGTTTTTCATCAAGCCACTGTCAATGTGAGAGAACTCGTGTCCATGCTATAAGCCTATACTTGCATAAACCACAAGTGAAGATTAACAATCTTTGGACAACACCCACCAGTGGGCCTCGAACCCAGAAAGCACAACTACCTTCCAGTAGCTGCCATAACTAGTACGCTTTAACCCACTACACCATCAGACCCTACAAAAGAAGTAGAGACTTCGAGATATATATACACCTCAAATATCTCCACTTCCCGAGGGCGCTAGATGAGTGTGAGGTTATTCTGCGTTTTTCATCAAGCCACTGTCAATGTGAGAGAACTCGTGTCCATGCTATAAGCCTATACTTGCATAAACCACAAGTGAAGATTAACAATCTTTGGACAACACCCACCAGTGGGCCTCGAACCCAGAAAGCACAACTACCTTCCAGTAGCTGCCATAACTAGTACGCTTTAACCCACTACACCATCAGACCCTACAAAAGAAGTAGAGACTTCGAGATATATATACACCTCAAATATCTCCACTTCCCGAGGGCGCTAGATGAGTGTGAGGTTATTCTGCGTTTTTCATCAAGCCACTGTCAATGTGAGAGAACTCGTGTCCATGCTATAAGCCTATACTTGCATAAACCACAAGTGAAGATTAACAATCTTTGGACAACACCCACCAGTGGGCCTCGAACCCAGAAAGCACAACTACCTTCCAGTAGCTGCCATAACTAGTACGCTTTAACCCACTACACCATCAGACCCTACAAAAGAAGTAGAGACTTCGAGATATATATACACCTCAAATATCTCCACTTCCCGAGGGCGCTAGATGAGTGTGAGGTTATTCTGCGTTTTTCATCAAGCCACTGTCAATGTGAGAGAACTCGTGTCCATGCTATAAGCCTATACTTGCATAAACCACAAGTGAAGATTAACAATCTTTGGACAACACCCACCAGTGGGCCTCGAACCCAGAAAGCACAACTACCTTCCAGTAGCTGCCATAACTAGTACGCTTTAACCCACTACACCATCAGACCCTACAAAAGAAGTAGAGACTTCGAGATATATATACACCTCAAATATCTCCACTTCCCGAGGGCGCTAGATGAGTGTGAGGTTATTCTGCGTTTTTCATCAAGCCACTGTCAATGTGAGAGAACTCGTGTCCATGCTATAAGCCTATACTTGCATAAACCACAAGTGAAGATTAACAATCTTTGGACAACACCCACCAGTGGGCCTCGAACCCAGAAAGCACAACTACCTTCCAGTAGCTGCCATAACTAGTACGCTTTAACCCACTACACCATCAGACCCTACAAAAGAAGTAGAGACTTCGAGATATATATACACCTCAAATATCTCCACTTCCCGAGGGCGCTAGATGAGTGTGAGGTTATTCTGCGTTTTTCATCAAGCCACTGTCAATGTGAGAGAACTCGTGTCCATGCTATAAGCCTATACTTGCATAAACCACAAGTGAAGATTAACAATCTTTGGACAACACCCACCAGTGGGCCTCGAACCCAGAAAGCACAACTACCTTCCAGTAGCTGCCATAACTAGTACGCTTTAACCCACTACACCATCAGACCCTACAAAAGAAGTAGAGACTTCGAGATATATATACACCTCAAATATCTCCACTTCCCGAGGGCGCTAGATGAGTGTGAGGTTATTCTGCGTTTTTCATCAAGCCACTGTCAATGTGAGAGAACTCGTGTCCATGCTATAAGCCTATACTTGCATAAACCACAAGTGAAGATTAACAATCTTTGGACAACACCCACCAGTGGGCCTCGAACCCAGAAAGCACAACTACCTTCCAGTAGCTGCCATAACTAGTACGCTTTAACCCACTACACCATCAGACCCTACAAAAGAAGTAGAGACTTCGAGATATATATACACCTCAAATATCTCCACTTCCCGAGGGCGCTAGATGAGTGTGAGGTTATTCTGCGTTTTTCATCAAGCCACTGTCAATGTGAGAGAACTCGTGTCCATGCTATAAGCCTATACTTGCATAAACCACAAGTGAAGATTAACAATCTTTGGACAACACCCACCAGTGGGCCTCGAACCCAGAAAGCACAACTACCTTCCAGTAGCTGCCATAACTAGTACGCTTTAACCCACTACACCATCAGACCCTACAAAAGAAGTAGAGACTTCGAGATATATATACACCTCAAATATCTCCACTTCCCGAGGGCGCTAGATGAGTGTGAGGTTATTCTGCGTTTTTCATCAAGCCACTGTCAATGTGAGAGAACTCGTGTCCATGCTATAAGCCTATACTTGCATAAACCACAAGTGAAGATTAACAATCTTTGGACAACACCCACCAGTGGGCCTCGAACCCAGAAAGCACAACTACCTTCCAGTAGCTGCCATAACTAGTACGCTTTAACCCACTACACCATCAGACCCTACAAAAGAAGTAGAGACTTCGAGATATATATACACCTCAAATATCTCCACTTCCCGAGGGCGCTAGATGAGTGTGAGGTTATTCTGCGTTTTTCATCAAGCCACTGTCAATGTGAGAGAACTCGTGTCCATGCTATAAGCCTATACTTGCATAAACCACAAGTGAAGATTAACAATCTTTGGACAACACCCACCAGTGGGCCTCGAACCCAGAAAGCACAACTACCTTCCAGTAGCTGCCATAACTAGTACGCTTTAACCCACTACACCATCAGACCCTACAAAAGAAGTAGAGACTTCGAGATATATATACACCTCAAATATCTCCACTTCCCGAGGGCGCTAGATGAGTGTGAGGTTATTCTGCGTTTTTCATCAAGCCACTGTCAATGTGAGAGAACTCGTGTCCATGCTATAAGCCTATACTTGCATAAACCACAAGTGAAGATTAACAATCTTTGGACAACACCCACCAGTGGGCCTCGAACCCAGAAAGCACAACTACCTTCCAGTAGCTGCCATAACTAGTACGCTTTAACCCACTACACCATCAGACCCTACAAAAGAAGTAGAGACTTCGAGATATATATACACCTCAAATATCTCCACTTCCCGAGGGCGCTAGATGAGTGTGAGGTTATTCTGCGTTTTTCATCAAGCCACTGTCAATGTGAGAGAACTCGTGTCCATGCTATAAGCCTATACTTGCATAAACCACAAGTGAAGATTAACAATCTTTGGACAACACCCACCAGTGGGCCTCGAACCCAGAAAGCACAACTACCTTCCAGTAGCTGCCATAACTAGTACGCTTTAACCCACTACACCATCAGACCCTACAAAAGAAGTAGAGACTTCGAGATATATATACACCTCAAATATCTCCACTTCCCGAGGGCGCTAGATGAGTGTGAGGTTATTCTGCGTTTTTCATCAAGCCACTGTCAATGTGAGAGAACTCGTGTCCATGCTATAAGCCTATACTTGCATAAACCACAAGTGAAGATTAACAATCTTTGGACAACACCCACCAGTGGGCCTCGAACCCAGAAAGCACAACTACCTTCCAGTAGCTGCCATAACTAGTACGCTTTAACCCACTACACCATCAGACCCTACAAAAGAAGTAGAGACTTCGAGATATATATACACCTCAAATATCTCCACTTCCCGAGGGCGCTAGATGAGTGTGAGGTTATTCTGCGTTTTTCATCAAGCCACTGTCAATGTGAGAGAACTCGTGTCCATGCTATAAGCCTATACTTGCATAAACCACAAGTGAAGATTAACAATCTTTGGACAACACCCACCAGTGGGCCTCGAACCCAGAAAGCACAACTACCTTCCAGTAGCTGCCATAACTAGTACGCTTTAACCCACTACACCATCAGACCCTACAAAAGAAGTAGAGACTTCGAGATATATATACACCTCAAATATCTCCACTTCCCGAGGGCGCTAGATGAGTGTGAGGTTATTCTGCGTTTTTCATCAAGCCACTGTCAATGTGAGAGAACTCGTGTCCATGCTATAAGCCTATACTTGCATAAACCACAAGTGAAGATTAACAATCTTTGGACAACACCCACCAGTGGGCCTCGAACCCAGAAAGCACAACTACCTTCCAGTAGCTGCCATAACTAGTACGCTTTAACCCACTACACCATCAGACCCTACAAAAGAAGTAGAGACTTCGAGATATATATACACCTCAAATATCTCCACTTCCCGAGGGCGCTAGATGAGTGTGAGGTTATTCTGCGTTTTTCATCAAGCCACTGTCAATGTGAGAGAACTCGTGTCCATGCTATAAGCCTATACTTGCATAAACCACAAGTGAAGATTAACAATCTTTGGACAACACCCACCAGTGGGCCTCGAACCCAGAAAGCACAACTACCTTCCAGTAGCTGCCATAACTAGTACGCTTTAACCCACTACACCATCAGACCCTACAAAAGAAGTAGAGACTTCGAGATATATATACACCTCAAATATCTCCACTTCCCGAGGGCGCTAGATGAGTGTGAGGTTATTCTGCGTTTTTCATCAAGCCACTGTCAATGTGAGAGAACTCGTGTCCATGCTATAAGCCTATACTTGCATAAACCACAAGTGAAGATTAACAATCTTTGGACAACACCCACCAGTGGGCCTCGAACCCAGAAAGCACAACTACCTTCCAGTAGCTGCCATAACTAGTACGCTTTAACCCACTACACCATCAGACCCTACAAAAGAAGTAGAGACTTCGAGATATATATACACCTCAAATATCTCCACTTCCCGAGGGCGCTAGATGAGTGTGAGGTTATTCTGCGTTTTTCATCAAGCCACTGTCAATGTGAGAGAACTCGTGTCCATGCTATAATGGCGGGAAGTGTCCAGGGTGAACTATCGCAACCAAAAACAATCAAACAAGTGGATTGGCCGTGTGGAATCGTTTGAACTGCAGTGAGGGCCAACAAGGGCGCCCTGAGGGGCTCCCTCGGTTACGGTGGTGGGGGTGGGGGAAAGGGGTGTTGTTGTGCGTCAGTCGAGGGGGGTGACCAGTGTGTAAGTGTTTATGAAAATATCCCTGAAAAATAGATACCTCGGCTCCCGGGAAACAGATATCGTGTTTTAAGTGCATCGAGTCCACAGTGAACCAGATTATATTGTTCAGTGATATATCAGGAAATTACACAAACGTGTTATATTTAGTGTCACCCCTCTGACCCCCCCCCCCCCATACCCATACCCGCCAGTGTGTACCGTCACCCAACCCACGAGTCACCTCCTCCCCTGCCCCACCCCAACCGCGACCGCTACCTCCCTGTGTCCACCCCCTCACGCTACTTCCGCCCAGCGCCCACCCAGCCTTTGCCCAGCGCCCACCCAGCGCCCACCCAGCGCCCACCCAGCGCCCGCCAAGCGCCCACCCAGCGCCCGCCCAGCGCCCGCCCGGCGCCCACCCAGCGCCCGCCCGGCGCCCACCCAGCGCCCGCCCAGCGCCCACCCAGCGCCCACCCAGCAACGCCCGTCCAGCGCCCACCCAGCGCCCGCCCAGCGCCCGCCCAGCGCCCGCCCCGCGCCCGCCCAGCGACCGCCCAGCGCCCGCCGGCGCCCGCCCGGCGCCCGCCCAGAGCCCGCTCAGCGCCCGCCCGACGCCCGCCCAGCGCCCGCCCGACGCCCGCCCAGCGCCTGCCCAGCGTCCGCCGATGTCGCAGGTCACGACTGACAGCCAGGCTTCTCTCAGCCAAGAGGAGCCATCAAGCGACGACAGGTATGGCACATGCCATGTGTGTGACAAGGTGTGGAGACTCAAGCGTAACGGAGATGTGCGCAAGCATGCTCACAACGGAACCGATTGTCCGGGTATGTGGCGCCCTCCCAAAGAGGGTATCAATCAAGGCCCCACTCCAGCAGTCAGGGAAAAGACCTCCAACAACTTCATTTCGACTGAGAATCTACTAGAAGCCATCAAAGCAACATCGGTTGGAACCTTGCAGCACATTCCCAAAGCTGCTCGGCCCCAGGCGGCAGCCGAACTATCCAGCCTCTTGAAAAAGGTCAATGACTCCCCTGGAACCATCCAAGCATGGCTCAACCTTCTCCTGTTTGGAAACATATGCCTAGCAGTCCCTGCAAGGAGAGACAAATCACTAGCTTCCTCGGTCATTATGGCTATAAATAGTTTTCCTAGAGAGGACAACCAGGCACCCCTCCCCACCCGTGCCAAAAACACCCACGGTAGGAAAGGTATCAACAGCAGAACCGAGGCATCCAAAATCAGAGCAACAGTCAGCAAGAAAATAGAAGAAGGCAACACAATAGGGGCGATCAGAGTCATCACCAGTGAAGACACAGTTGCCACCAGGGATTCCCATACAGCACAAGCCCTGAGGAAAAAACACCCAACCAGAGCTCCTCGTGACGACAATGTTCCCCTAGTCGGTGTCACCAGAGCAGAACCCCTGTGTGTGCTCGAATCCGTGGTGCATAAAGCAGCTTTATCCTTCCCACCAGGATCAGCAGGTGGGTTCACAGGATTATGACCCAACCACATCAAACAAATGCTCAACCCTGCATTGGGAGACATTGCACAGGGCCTCCTGGTGGAACTAACTAGATTCGCCAACACATGTCTAGCTGGCAACATACCAGAGACCATACGGCCTCTCTTTTTTGGCGCTACCCTCTGTGCCCTGAGGAAAAAAGATGGAGGAATCAGATCGATAGCTGTGGGCAATTCACTCCGGCGTCTCGTCGCTAAGGCTGCTGCTAGAGCAGTTAGTCAGGCAGCAGCCGACATGCTGAAGCCAAAACAGCTTGGGTTTGGCATTCCCCAAGGGTGTGAGGCAGCGGCTCATGCAGCTAGAGCCTCCATTGCCAACATTACGAATGAAAAAGCCCTGATAAAGCTGGACTTCAAAAATGCTTTCAATCTGGTTAGAAGGGATGCAGTACTCAGTGCAGTTCATCGCCTTTTTCCTTCCCTCTACCCGTTTGTAAACTCATGCTACAGCAAGAATCTAATTCTGCTTTTTGGGTAACATGAAATTGAATCACAAGAAGGTGTCCAACAGGGTGACCCCCTTGCTCCTTTTCTTTTCTGCCTAGTTATCTAGGAAGTAACCGATAACCTGTCCAGTGAGCTCAACATTTGGTTTTTGGATGATGGTACTCTAGCCAGCTCCCCAGCCTCACTCTTGGACGACATAAGAATAATTCAGGAGCAAGGAGCAAGCTTAGGCCTCACCCTGAACCCTTCCAAGTGCGAAATAACCTCCACCAACCAGCACATAATAGAGCAAATAAAGGTTGTTTTGCCTGACATTCATACAACCAACCCTGAGGACAGCACACTCCTAGGTGCTCCTCTTGGAAGGAATGCCATCGACGGGGTCCTTGGTAAGAAGATCACTGACCTGAAGAGGATTAACGAAAGGATTGAAGACATCGATGCTCATGATGCACTTTACCTCATCACCAGATGCTTGTCCCTCCCCAGGCTGACCTACTTTCTAAGATGTTCGCCATCTTTCAACAATATTAAATTAGAAGAGTACGACAGCTTGCTGAAATCAACACTAGAAAAAGACGTCAATCTTTCCCTCAGCGACTCACAGTGGAAACAGGCCTCCCTTCCTGTCAGACTCGGGGGCCTTGGCGTGCGCACAGCAACACAAATAGCTGTACCAGCGTTCCTGTCCTCTTCAGTGGGGTCTGACAACTTGGTGAAGGAAATCCTACCTGAGCACCTAGTTCAACAGGCAGGGGTACATGATCTCAGTTTCACAGACTGCACAACCAAATGGGTCTCTCTCGCAGGACCAGCACCCCAACCACCGCCTTCTGAAGCCCATAAGCAATCCAGCTGGGATCGCCCCATTGCCGACCAAGTAGCTGCGACTTTGCTAGAAGCGGCGACAACACCACATGACACTGCCCGACTTAGAGCTGTAGCAGCTCCCCATGCAGGTGATTTTCTATTAGCAACCTGAATGTCAGCAACCGGCACCCGTCTCATACCGCAGGCCCTCCGAATTGTCGTGGCTCTCCGCCTCGCTGCCCCAATCCACACCGAATACAGGTGTATTTGCGGCGAGGCAGAGGCCGACAGATACGGACGGCATGGCCTTCTCTGCCAAAGGACAGGAGGATGGCATGCAAGACACGGCGAGGTCAATGACATTATTAAGAGAAGTCTTACCACAGCCGGTTGTCCAGCAGAGAGACAACCCGTTAGGTCCCGTTACCTAATGTCCCGCAACTCTGATGAGCCTGTCGGTCGCCCAGACGGAATTACGGTGAACCCCTGGAAGAATGGTAGACAGTTGGTGTGGGACTACACTTGCGTTTCAACTTTAGCCAATACCTATGTTGACTTCAGTGCTACACAAACAGGAGGAGCTGCCAATCACCGGGAAGCGGCCAAGTCACGTAAATACAGAGACCTTGAGCACCACTACAATTTTGTCCCTATTGCCTCAGAGACACTTGGTGCCTGGGGTAAAAGTGCAGCTAGCTTTTTGAAGGAGTTGGAGTCTAAGCTAATCGAAACAACTAGAGATCCTAGAGCTGCCAGTTTTCTTTTTCAGCGCCTTAGTGTGGCAATCCAGAGAGGAAATGCTCACTGCATTCATGGTTCCTGCCCGCCATCTGAGGAGCTGGAGGAGCTGTTCAACCTGTGACAAGCAGCCTTGTACCCTGCATGTAATGAATATTGTAACTTTTTTTGTGTAATGACATTTTCAAATAAAGTTAGACAAATATACACACATACCAAAAGAATAGGGGTGGTAGGAGAAGAAAATATAAAAGTGTTCAGTGAGGATCCACAAGGTCTTCTCTGAGTACTCTTTATTTTCTTCTCCGAGGCTATGGATCCCTACACTTGCACCAGAGGTGGTACCCCTATATATATATATATATATATATATATATATTGCATTGCGGAATTGCGGAAGCACAAAGGGCTGGCATGCAAGACACAACGAGGTCAATGACATCATCAAGAGAAGCCTCGTCTCAGCTAGGTGCCCAGCGGAGAGAGAACCTCGCATCCTAGGGGTCCAAAACCCGGATTTCCCCACACTTCGCCCTGATGGCATCACCATATACTCATGGGAGGAGGGTAGACAGTTGGTGTGGGACTACACATGTGTATCCACCCTGGCTGACACCTATGTACACTTCGGAGCTGATCAAGCAGGTGGGGCGGCCAACCACAGTGAAACAGCTAAATCACTCAAGTACAGGCGACTGGAAGGTCAATACCTCTTTGTTCCCATAGCGTCTGAGACGCATGGCCCCTGGGGCAAGAGTGCATTGGGATTTCTCAAGGAATTGGGTTCCAAGCTCATTGACGTCACCAGAGACCCAAGGGCTTCCAGTTTTTTGTTTCAGCGTCTCAGTGTGGCGATCCAGAGGGGAAATGCTTGCTGCGTCCTCGGTTCCTGTCCAGAAGCGGAGGAGCTTCAAGAGATCCATAACCTTTAGGCATTTGTCTTGTATGTTTTGTAACCTTTAAATGCACAATAAAGAAAAAAAAAAAAGGTAAGGGGGTGGTAGGAGAAAAGCACACAGAAACTGTATTGGAGGGGACCTACATTCCCTCCAATGCGTTATGTGTGGATTCCTCCGAGGCTATGGGTCCCCCTTCTTCCAGCCAGAGGTGATACTCCTTTCCCTTTTATATATATATATATATATATATATATATATATATATATATATATATATATATATATATATATATATATATATATATATATATATATATATATATATATAACTGAAAACTCACACCTCAGAAGTGACTCGAACCCATACTCCCAGGAGCAACGCAACTGGTATGTACAAGACGCCTTAATCCACTTGACCATCACGACCGGACATAATGAGGTGATAGCCGAGGCTATAAGTTATACACACAGCCGAGGCTATTCAGTTGCATATTGTCCTGGGGACCATTCAGGCTTGTTCGCATTTGTGTTCTTCACGTGTGCCCCAAAGAATGAGGTGATTTGGTAAAATGCTATGCCCAAGATTACTATCCGAGTGCCGGCGGTGGGGTGGTTCAAATAGCCTCGGCTATCACCTCATTATGTCCGGTCGTGATGGTCAAGTGGATTAAGGCGTCTTGTACATACCAGTTGCGTTGCTCCTGGGAGTATGGGTTCGAGTCACTTCTGGGGTGTGAGTTTTCAGTTGCATATTGTCCTGGGGACCATTCAGGCTTGTTCGCATTTGTGTTCCTCACGTGTGCCCCAAAGAATGAGGTGATTTGGTAAAATGCTATGCCCAAAGTTACTATCCGAGTGCCGGCGGTGGGGTGGTTCAAATAGCCTCGGCTATCACCTCATTATGTCCGGTCGTGATGGTCAAGTGGATTAAGGCGTCTTGTACATACCAGTTGCGTTGCTCCTGGGAGTATGGGTTCGAGTCACTTCTGGGGTGTGAGTTTTCAGTTGCATATTGTCCTGGGGACCATTCAGGCTTGTTCGCATATATATATATATATATATATATATATATATATATATATATATATATATATATATATATATATATATATATATATATATATATATAAACAAATCCACAAGGACCGTGACGAGGGTTCGAACCTTCGTCGGAGAGGATCCCAGACGCTGCCTTAATCGACTGAGCTACGACATGGTTAAAAGAATTGCAACCGGGAAATCATCCTGGTTTACCAACGGATCCTGCAGTCTCTCCGAGACACAAACCTGGGTTTCACGCAACTCCCTCATGCACCCGAGCTATGTAAATAGGCTGTTCTACCTCTTCGCCCTTACTGCATTACACACTGAAATCCCAATAGCGTTGATGCATCAAATGAACAATTCGTGACGAGGGTTGAATAGCCCTTAATCGTTGGGAACGACGAATTAGGGAACACTTATTTAAGTGCCCCACGGGAGCGTGAGGTCTATAGCTCTTTACAACCCCGCCTACTGACCTAGGTTGTACCCGTTGCGTTATAATATACAACTTTTCTGACGTGTGTCGAATCTAACCTCAAGGACTTCCATAACCTTTTCTTTTCAAAGCATTCTACTTGTTGACCACCCGTACAGGGTACCAGTTTTTATTACATTTCCTCCAATTGTGTTTCCGGCTTACCACATGCGTTCTCTTGTCCTACTTCCTCTCACTTTAAAAATTGCTGTCATTGTCCACTTTGGCAATTCCCTCCGTATTTAGTATTAAAAGTTTGTGAAGCGTGTGACTGTTATGAAACAGGACGAGTGTCTTCCCTTTATGTGAAACAACTGAATGCTCCACGACAAACACCTGAATGCTCCACGACAAACACCTGAATGCTCCACGACAAACAGCTGAATGCTCCACGACAAACACCTGAATGCTCCACGACAAACAGCTGAATGCTCCACGACAAACACCTGAATGTTCCACGACACACACCTGAATGCTCCACGACAAACACCTGAATGCTCCACGACAAACACCTGAATGCTCCACGACAAACACCTGAATGCTCCACGACAAACACCTGAATGCTCCACGACAAACACCTGAATGCTCCACGACAAACACCTGAATGCTCCACGACAAACACCTGAATGCTCCACGACAAACACCTGAATGCTCCACGACAAACACCTGAATGCTCCACGACAAACACCTGAATGCTCCACGACAAACACCTGAATGCTCCACGACAAACACCTGAATGCTCCACGACAAACAGCTGAATGCTCCACGACAAACACCTGAATGCTCCACGACAAACACCTGAATGCTCCACGACAAACACCTGAATGCTCCACGACAAACAGCTGAATGCTCCACGACAAACACCAGAATGTTCCACGACAAACACCAGAATGTTCCACGACAAACACCTGAATGCTCCACGACAAACAGCTGAATGCTCCACGACAAACACCTGAATGTTCCACGACAAACACCTGAATGTTCCACGACAAACACCTGAATGCTCCACGACAAACAGCTGAATGCTCCACGACAAACACCTGAATGCTCCACGACAAACACCTGAATGCTCCACGACAAACACCTGAATGCTCCACGACAAACACCTGAATGCTCCACGACAAACACCTGAATGTTCCACGACAAACACCTGAATGCTCCACGACAAACACCTGAATGCTCCACGACAAACACCTGAATGCTCCACGACAAACACCTGAATGCTCCACGACAAACAGCTGAATGCTCCACGACAAACACCTGAATGCTCCACGACACACACCTGAATGTTCCACGACAAACACCTGAATGCTCCACGACAAACACCTGAATGCTCCACGACAAACACCTGAATGCTCCACGACAAGGAACCTCATAGACTCCGACGCCCTCAGTTTTATCTTTCTTCTGACAGACGTTTACTAATTCATTTTCAATTTTATTTGGGTAAATGAAAATGAATTTTCTTTTGCCCATTTTGCTTGCAGCGAACTATATGGAATGATCAAGTCTGGTTATTCCTAATAGTTTCTTGCGGTGATGGTAGCAAAGTTTATCATCACCAAACACCCGCATCACCAAACACCCGCATCACAAAACACCCGCATCACCAAACACCCGCATCACCAAACACCCGCATCACCAAACACCCGCATCACCAAACACAGGAGGTCTGTTAAATATGGTCAAGAGTTATAATATGGTTATCTTTATATAAACATGAAAGTAAGACCCATCACAAAGTTACATGGGATAATTCTTTGTGTAATTTATCCCCAACAATGTGGCTTCAAAACAGAAAAATAATAGAATTTAATTTTATAAACAATAATCAACATTTTAATATTTCCTCAGGACCGAAGTTATCAGATTTGGTGAGTGATTACGTAACATGATGGTTATTATACCTAATGCTTCCCCATAGCATTGTCTGCTTGCTTTATCTATCATTATATATACCAAAAAAGATAATGTATCCATCCACTCATTCTCTCCCCCTTATCTCATTATTTAAGCTGTTACTTTCTCGTGCCCTTGACACACCCCTCTCATTACTGTCCTCCCTCACACCCCTCTCATTACTGTCCTCCCTCACACCACTCTCATTACTGTCCTCCCTCACACCCCTCTCATTACTGTCCTCCCTCACACCTCTCTCATTACTGTCCTCCCTCACACCCCTCTCATTACCACCCTCCCTCACACCCCTCTCATTACTGTCCTCCCTCACACCTCTCTCATTACTGTCCTCCCTCACACCCCTCTCATTACCACCCTCCCTCACACCCCTCTCATTACCACCCTCCCTCACACCCCTCTCATTACTGTCCTCCCTCACACCTCTCTCATTACTGTCCTCCCTCACACCCCTCTCATTACCACCCTCCCTCACACTCCTCTCATTACCACCCTCCCTCACACCCCTCTCATTACCACCCTCCCTCACACCCCTCTCATTACTGCCCTCCCTCACACCCCTCTCATTACTGTCCTCCCTCACACCCCTCTCATTACTGTCCTCCCTTACACCCCTCTCATTACTACCCTCCCTCACACCCCTCTCATTACCACCCTCCCTCACACCCCTCTCATTACCACCCTCCCTCACACCCCTCTCATTACCACCCTCCCTCACACCCCTCTCATTACCACCCTCCCTCACACCCCTCTCATTACCACCCTCCCTCACACCCCTCTCATTACCACCCTCCCTCACACCCCTCTCATTACCACCCTCCCTCACACCCCTCTCATTACCACCCTCCCTCACACCCCTCTCATTACCACCCTCCCTCACACCCCTCTCATTACCACCCTCCCTCACACCCCTCTCATTACCACCATCCCTCACACCCCTCTCATTACCACCCTCCCTCACACCCCTCTCATTACCACCCTCCCTCACACCCCTCTCATTACCACCCTCCCTCACACCCCTCTCATTACCACCCTCCCTCACACCCCTCTCATTACCACCCTCCCTCACACCCCTCTCATTACCACCATCCCTCACACCCCTCTCATTACCACCCTCCCTCACACCCCTCTCATTACCACCCTCCCTCACACCCCTCTCATTACCACCCTCCCTCACACCCCTCTCATTACCACCATCCCTCACACCCCTCCAGCATACTCTCCAGCGCCACTTAGGGCGCTAATGTTCAACATATATATTGTAATGAATTGTCCCTTGTTCCCTACTCTCTTTCCTGCATTATCTCTCACTTGCCTGCAGTCTCTCTCACTTTCCTGCAGTCTCTCTCACTTGCCTGCAGTGTCTCTCACTTTCCTGCAATCTCTCTCATTTTCCTGCAGTCTCTCTCACTTGCCTGCAGTGTCTCTCACTTCCCTGCAGTGTCTCTCACATTCCTGCAGTGTCTCTCACCTTCCTACATTGTCTCTCACTTGCAGTGTCTCTCACTTTCCTGCAATGCCTCTCACTTACCTGCAATGTCCCTCACATTACTACATTTTCTCTCACTTTCCTACAGTGTCTCTCACTTCCCTGCAGTGTCTCTCACTTCCTTGCAGTGCCTCTCACTTCCCTGCAGTGCCTCTCACTTCCCTGCAGTGTCTCTCACTTCCCTGCAGTGTCTCTCACTTCCCTGCAGTGTCTCTCACTTCCTTGCAGTGCCTCTCACTTCCCAGCAGTGCCTCTCACTTCCCTGCAGTGCCTCTCACTTCCCTGCAGTGCCTCTCACTTCCCTGCAGTGCCTCTCCCTTCCCTGCAGTGCCTCTCACTTCCCTGCAGTGCCTCTCACTTCCCTGCAGTGTCTCTCACTTCCCTGCAGTGTCTCTCACTTCCCTGCAGTGCCTCTCACTTCCCTGCAGTGCCTCTCACTTCCCTGCAGTGCCTCTCACTTCCTTGCAGTGCCTCTCACTTCCCTGCAGTGCCTCTCACTTCCCTGCAGTGCCTCTCACTTCCCTGCAGTGCCTCTCACTTCCCTGCAGTGTCTCTCACTTCCCTGCAGTGCCTCTCACTTCCCTGCAGTGTCTCTCACTTCCCTGCAGTGCCTCTCACTGCCCTTCACGTTACTGTGACGTACACCGTTGTGTGCACAAACCTCGATAGATTGTCTATTTGAACGAAGGAAAGTCTGTCTTTTTCAGTAAGAAATTTTTCGTTGCGTATATTTAAAATATGTCTTAATAGTTCTCTCTTGGAATCAGTTTGTTTCTAACTAAACATTATATTTTACTTTAACTAAATTTTTTTGTCCCATGTTAGACTCTCATCTCGATGTCTCTCTCATTCCCAGTTGTTGTAGACGTCTCAGTTCTGCTTCTGAAGGATTTTTATGTCTTGTTTCTTCCGTGTAATGATGTTTGTTTTGTGTGGGTCTTCCACTGGACGAGTAGAGGCCCTCTGATGTATGGTCCTCTTATATAAACAAGGCTAGAGGCCGCGGGGCCACTGTGTGGGGACACTTTGGGATAGGTGTGTGTGTGTGTGTGTGTGTGTGTGTGTGTGTGTGTGTGTGTGTGTGTGTGTGTGTGTGTGTGTGTGTGTGTGTGTACTCACCTAATTGTACTCACCTAATTGTGCTTGCGGGGGTTGAGCTTTGGCTCTTTGGTCCCGCCTCTCAACTGTCAATCAACTGGTGTACAGATTCCTGAGCCTACTGGGCTCTATCATACCTACATTTGAAACTGTGTATGGAGTCAGCCTCCACCACATCACTTCCTAGTGCATTCCATTTATTAACTACTCTGACACTGAAAAAATTCTTTCTAACGTCTCTGTGGCTCATCTGGGTACTAAGTTTCCACCTGTGTCCCCTTGTTCGTGTCCCACCCGTGCTGAAGAGTTTGTCTTTGTCCACCCTGTCAATTCCCCTGAGAATTTTGTAGGTGGTTATCATGTCTCCCCTTACTCTTCTGTTTTCCAGGGATGTGAGGTTCAGCTCCTTTAGCCTTTCCTCGTAGCTCAATCCTCTCAGTTCCGGGACGAGCCTGGTGGCATTCCGCTGAATCTTCTCTAACTTTGTCTTGTGTTTAACTAGGTATGGACTCCAGGCTGGAGCTGCATACTCCAGGATTGGTCTTACATAAGTGGTATACAGGGTTCTGAAAGATTCCTTACACAAGTTTCTGAAGGCAGTTCTTATGTTGGCCAGTCTAGCATATGCCGCTGATGATATTCTTTTGATGTGGGCCTCTGGGGACAGGTTCGGTGTGATATCAACCCCCAGATCCTTCTCTCTATTTGATTCTTGCAGGATTTCCCCTCCCAGATGATACCTTGTGTTCAGCCTCCTGCTCCCTTCGCCTAATTTCATCACCTTACACTTTCCAGAGTTGAACTTCAGCAGCCATTTTCTAGACCATTCCTCCAGTTTATCCAGGTCATCCTGTAGTCTCTGTCTATCTTCATCCGTCTTGATTCTTCTCATAATTTTTGCATCATCAGCAAACATCGAGAGGAATGAGTCTATACCCTCTGGAAGATCGTTCACATATATTAGAAACAGGATGGGTCCAAGTACTGAGCCCTGTGGGACTCCGCTGGTGACATCTCGCCACTCTGATGTCTTCCCCCTCACCGTTACTCGCTGTTTCCTGTTGCTTAAGTACTCCCTTATCCACTGGAGCACCTTCCCTTTTACTCCTGCCTGTTGCTCCAACTTTTTTAACAGCCTTTTATGGGGTACTGTGTCAAAGGCTTTTTGGCAATCCAGGAAAATGCAGTCGGCCCACCCTTCTCTTTCCTGCCTAATTTTCGTTGCCTGGTCATAAAATTCTATTAACCCTGTGAGGCACGATTTACCATCTCTGAACCCATGTTGGTGGTGCGTTACAAAGTTATTTCCCTCCAGATGCTCTACGAGCCTTTTCCTCACGATCTTCTCCAGCACCTTGCATGGTATACAAGTTAAGGAAACTGGCCTGTAATTCAGTGCCTCTTGCCTGTCACCCTTTTTGTATATTTTTGTATATTGTGTGTGTGTGTGTGTGTGTGTGTGTGTGTGTGTGTGTGTATGTGTGTGTGTGTGTATGTGTGTGTGTGTGTGTGTGTGTGTGTGTGTGTGTGTGTGTGTGTGTGTGTGTGTGTGTGTGTGTGTGTGTGTGTGTGTGTGTGTGTGTGTGTGTGTGTGTGTGTGTGTGTGTGTGTGTGTGTGTGTGTGTGTGTGTGTGTGTGTGTGTGTGTGTGTGTGTGTGTGTGTGTGTGTGTGTGTGTGTATGTGTGTGTGTGTGTGTGTGTGTGTGTGTGTGTGTGTACTCACCTAGTTGTACTCACCTAGTTGTGTTTGCGGGGGTTGAGCTCTGGCTCTTTGGTCCCGCCTCTCAACCGTCAATCAACAGGTGTACAGATTCATGAGCCTATCGGGCTCTGTCATATCTACACTTGAAACTGTGTATGGAGTCAGCCTCCACCACATCACTTCCTAATGCATTCCATTTGTCAACCACTCTGACACTAAAAAAGTTCTTTCTAATATCTCTGTGGCTCATTTGGGCACTCAGTTTCCACCTGTGTCCCCTTGTGCGTGTTCCCCTTGTGTTAAATAGACTGTCTTTATCTACCCTATCAATCCCCTTCAGAATCTTGAATGTGGTGATCATGTCCCCCCTAACTCTTCTGTCTTCCAGCGAAGTGAGGTTTAATTCCCGTAGTCTCTCCTCGTAGCTCATACCTCTCAGCTCGGGTACTAGTCTGGTGGCAAACCTTTGAACCTTTTCCAGTTTAGTCTTATCCTTGACTAGATATGGACTCCATGCTGGGGCTGCATACTCCAGGATTGGCCTGACATATGTGGTATACAAAGTTCTGAATGATTCTTTACACAAGTTTCTGAATGCCGTTCGTATGTTGGCCAGCCTGGCATATGCCGCTGATGTTATCCGCTTGATATGTGCTGCAGGAGACAGGTCTGGCGTGATATCAACCCCCAAGTCTTTTTCCTTCTCTGACTCCTGAAGAATTTCCTCTCCCAGATGATACCTTGTATCTGGCCTCCTGCTCCCTACACCTATCTTCATTACATTACATTTGGTTGGGTTAAACTCTAACAACCATTTGTTCGACCATTCCTTCAGCTTGTCTAGGTCTTCTTGAAGCCTCAAACAGTCCTCGTCTGTTTTAATCCTTCTCATAATTTTAGCATCGTCCGCAAACATTGAGAGAAATGAATCGATACCCTCCGGGAGATCATTTACATATATCAGAAACAAGATAGGACCGAGTACAGAGCCCTGTGGGACTCCACTAGTGACTTCACGCCAATCGGAGGTCTCACCCCTCACCGTAACTCTCTGCTTCCTATTGCTTAGATACTCCCTTATCCACTGGAGCACCTTACCAGCTACACCTGCCTGTCTCTCCAGCTTATGTACCAGCCTCTTATGCGGTACTGTGTCAAAGGCTTTCCGACAATCCAAGAAAATGCAGTCCGCCCAGCCCTCTCTTTCTTGCTTAATCTGTGTCACCTGATCGTAGAATTCTATCAAGCCTGTAAGGCAAGATTTACCCTCCCTGAATCCATGTTGGCGATTTGTCATGAAGTCCCTTCTCTCCAGATGTGTTACCAGGTTTTTTCTCACGATCTTCTCCATCACCTTGCATGGTATACAAGTCAAGGACACTGGCCTGTAGTTCAGTGCCTCTTGTCTGTCGCCCTTTTTGTATATTGGGACCACATTCGCCGTCTTCCATATTTCTGGTAGGTCTCCCGTCTCTAGTGACTTACTATACACTATGGAGAGTGGCAGGCAAAGTGCCTCTGCACACTCTTTCAGTACCCATGGTGAGATCCCATCTGGACCAACAGCCTTTCTAACATCCAGATCCAGCAGGTGTCTCTTGACCTCCTCTAACGTAATTTCGAACTCCTCCAAGGCCGCCTGGTTTACCTCCCTTTCTCCTAGCACAGTGACCTCACCCTGTTCTATTGTGAAGACCTCCTGGAACCTCTTGTTGAGTTCCTCACACACCTCTCTGTCATTCTCTGTATACCTGTCCTCGCCTGTTCTAAGTTTCAATACCTGTTCTTTCACTGTTGTTTTCCTTCTGATGTGACTGTGGAGTAGCTTTGGTTCGGTCTTGGCTTTGTTTGCTATATTTGTTGTGTGTGTGTGTATGTGTGTGTGTGTGTGTGTGTGTATGTGTGTGTGTGTGTGTGTGTGTGTGTGTACTCACCTAATTGTACTCACCTAATTGTGCTTGCGGGGGTTGAGCTTTGGCTCTTTGGTCCCGCCTCTCAACTGTCAATCAACTGGTGTACAGATTCCTGAGCCTACTGGGCTCTATCATATCTACATTTGAAACTGTGTGTGGAGGCAGCCTCCACCACATCACTTCCTAGTGCATTCCATTTATTAACTACTCTGACACTGAAAAAATTCTTTCTAACGTCTCTGTGGCTCATCTGGGTACTAAGTTTCCACCTGTGTCCCCTTGTTCGTGTCCCACCCGTGCTGAAGAGTTTGTCTTTGTCCACCCTGTCAATTCCCCTGAGAATTTTGTAGGTGGTTATCATGTCTCCCTGTAATGATCTGGGGCTCAGCTCATTGGTTCTCCCTTCTCCCCTCTTTTCCCTCTCCTTCTCCCCTCCTTTCCTTCTCCCTCTCCCCTCCTTCCTTCTCCCCTCCCCTTGGCCGTCATTCGTCTCCTCTCCTCTTCCCCCCCCCCTGTCGCCCATTTGTCAGGGTCAAGAGGTTGACCTGAGTGTAGGGTGGTCGTGGATACCTTGGCTTCTCCCACTCAACTTCCCCACTCAGATATTTCCCTCTCCACCCCCTCTCATCCCTCTCTGTCCCTCTCAGCAGCGGCCTTCCCCATACCAGGCAGAGTCAAATGTCCCTACTCCTATCTTAGAGGAGACAGGCTTTAACATAAATTATCAGTTTTGTAAACATTGCTCGCAGGTGTCTGGGCTCCATAGACGCGCCTTGTCCCCCTTCTCTAGCTGGGGAGAGCTGACTCAATCTTCAGAAATTCATGTAGCTTTCCACGACAGATCAGTGAAGGTGATTGGCCTGAGATAAGGGCCAAGTCCTTATTGGCCCTAGAGAGCCAGACCTCAGGCCTACGTGTTAAATGGTTGGCCAGGGCCAAAATAATGGGTGGAGTCCTGGGGCTGTATTAGATGGTGGGAGGAGCAATCCTTCCCAGCAATAAGTTGGAAAAACTAAATTTCATCAGTGTGTCTTGGGAGTGTATTAGGAACAGGGCCGCAAGCCCGTATCCTCGGGGCTGAGGGCAGCCATCAACATCTTGGCCGTGGTGCGGGTATTTAAGGTATAGTGCACTTGAGTTTTGTGTCCTCGGTAAATATCCATTGTGCCTCTAGGGAAATAGAATAGGTGATGTGTTCAAATTGTCTTAATTTACATGTTTCATAAAATAAATTGTATAGCTTGTCCAGTGGTATTCACTTAACTCCCCTTTGATATATTTTGCTACTTTGTCATTTTTAGGTGTTGTATTGGAAGCCCCCATGTTCTCCTACTATTAATAGATACTAAAGTTCCCCTTGGATTCAAATAAGTAACGTAAATTACACAAACTAATTTTCCAAAATTTATTACTGAAATTCATATTACCCGGAGTCCCATGGTTACTGATTCCTTGCCTTCCTGGGGGATCGGTGATAAGACACATTCAGGTATGGTTGGTCAGGAAGGTGGTGGCAGTGCTTTAATGGTTTTTATTTTATAATTAGTAATAAGCGAATAACCCTTGTCCTTGGTGTATCTTCCTCATTTAATATTCCTCTTAGATACGTGGCAGTCCAGTGAGGGGTCATGCTGGACTGTAACAGTGTTAAGCTGGGGTATTGAGTGAAGAGAGACAGAGAATTACAACAGAGAGCGTATAGTACGATTATGAGAGATCACAAGATAACAGGATTAATACTGGGGAACATTGGGTTATTACAAGAGAGGCCGCGGTTATTACGACAGGGTAAGCGGTCATTACAATGGTAGCAGCGGTGTTTCAATAATTTCTTGACGATTATTGAAGCCTCACGCGCCTGTCCGTTCGGTTATGTTATGTGGTGAGGGTGCAGCCGGGGCCCATGAGATAGAGTCGACGGTAATCCTATGTGGTGCGATTCGCATAGAGTAGGCGATTCTAGGGTCGTGCGGGCTGGGAAGTTTAATTAGTCACAGTAAGTGTATGCGCTAGCAGGCAGTTTAGTGTGGAGGCCGCCTTGGGTAGTTGGACAGGGTATTATTTTTCTCGACCCTCTGCAACTACGGACAAGGGTGCTGCGTGGTGGTTTTCGCAGCAACAATTCTAGGTGTCGAATTGTCGGGGCGGGGAAGTATTAGGACGCTAATTATTATCCCCGAGGGCGTGTTAGGCGACCCAATCGCTAGATTTTTACGGTACAGCCATGAAGGTACCAAGAGTCACTGAGGGATGGCGTAGTAGATTCTCTAGCAACGGAATTACGGTGGTGTCGGACAGTTAGATCCGTCGGTTGTTCCGCTATCTAGTCTAACCGTTGACCGCGAAGGACAGGATTATTTGGTACTGTCGGCATCTAGGTGGATGTGGTTACCTAGGCTTGGAGAAGCGACAGGGCGGGCCGGGACGGGACGGTTATAGGTTAAATCGAGATTTCCTTAAGTACTAATTAAATTAAGTTCCCTGTATATTAAGTTCCCTTTCAGGTTAAGTATCCCTTCGGTAGTTAAGTGTTCCCCCTTGGTTACCTAATTCTCAAATATAAGTGTTATTATCTTTCTAAGTATTTGTTTTACATGTTCAAGTCTGGAATTTTTGTTTTCGTATTGTGCAGTATTAATTCTTTGAGGGAATTACTAAAAGGTGAGTGGTTTACTGTTTTCAAGTGAAGTGCGGTGTATAAAGTGAAGTCAGTGAAAGAACTGAAATCAGTGAAATCGTGGAAAATTTTTGTGATGACATTTTTCACAGTCGCTTGGAAAATCTCAATTTCGGAATAAATTCTAGTTTTGTGCCGGGCCATACGATCATCGGGTCGTCAGTGTTAATTCAAGTGTGCGATTAAAGTGATCCGAGTGCGAACTTTGAGAGACCAAAAGTCGAATTTTGGTCATTTAAGCGAATTAGCGTTGGGACTCTGAATTTTCTAGCGGTTTTACTCAGCGCCCAGTGTGACAGCGCTCAGTAATTGTTTGCGCTCAACCAAGTGTCTAAGTGTCTCGCGAGTAGTATATTCAGTTCAAGTGATAAGTGAACTACACGTCGGTACTTAATTTATAATTTTGAGAAAAGAAATACTTGGTTAATTAAGAATTAGTGCGGAGACTACTTTCTGAGGATTCGGCTTCGTGACAGTGAGCGCGCTTTAATTTTTGTATACTTACCAACGTGTCCAAGTGGTTAGCGAGTGTTATATTCCGTTAAAGTAACAAGTCAACTACGCGCCAGTATTTAAATTATAATTTTGGGAAATTAATTACTAATTTTTACTTAAGGTTCAGCGCGACTCTCTGTAGCCGTGAGCGTCGCAGTTATCAGTGTATATTTCTCAGTATTCTACAACGCGACCGGCGGTGAACAAGTGTATGCTATGTAAACATCGAGTTCATACAGTAACGTAAATAATTAATTTAACATTAATTTGGTTTAACTAATAATACTTATAATTATATCCGAGCGCCGTTGTTAGCGTCGGGCGTTACGGAATTAAAAATAATTGTTGAAGATATAAACATCGCGCCAGTGTTAAATTAACGATAACGTCATTCATTCCTAGTGCGCCTAAGATTTTCAAGAAAAATTTAGGAAATTCAGTTAACGTAAAGTGTTGTATTTATTGTGCGCTGGTAAACTAGACTGATTATTTTCGATAAATAAAAACAGAGTTGAAACTAAATTATTTACAGTAAATTCAGTGTAGTTCCTTTCACGTAAATATTAATTGTATAATTTCAGTATATTTTGTTAAAGAATTCGGTAATTATCAATTTTTCTAAGATTTATATTGGATTTGCATTTACAGACAAGAAAGTCGTACTATAATTCTTTTTATATTTGCGTTACCAGTCCACTTCGAGTGTCAAATAAATATAGTGGAAATTAATTACATTTTTTCAAGTTTATTCTAGTAGTCCGATCATTTAATAATTAACGTAACCTTTTTATGGAGATTATAAGTGCGCATATATAGTTTGTTCAACATCGTATACAGTGTTTGTTTCACAAGTGATGATTAGTAGTCGATGCCGGTTGCGTAATTCCATCTGTCCGCATATAAATTTGACGAATGAGAGAAGAGGATAATAGGACTAAAGAATTCAGTCATTGGTGTAGCGTAGTCAGCGAGACACTGACACCGACAGCTGTCATCGTCTGTCAACGAGCTTCGGTAATTTATGGTTTTCACTGGGGGCCGTGGAACGCGGTGACCGACGTGAATGAAGAGTAGTTCCGGTCTAGATGTTCAAGAGGTTTAACATAAAAGGTTAGCGTATATCATCAGAGAATATTGAGCAAGTGATTAGTTGTTGAGGTCGGGGTTGTATTAAAATTTCCATGCAATTGCTTGTCGGGATCAGAACTTTGCCTGTTTTCCCAAGTAGGGTAGGGTTGCGGGATTAGCGAGAAAATGTCGTGTAATAAGCACATGAAGCTCAGGAGTAAAGGTATGGTAGACGACGAGGCTACCGGGGGAGCACCATCGACAGACCCTCACCTGGTGAGGGCAGTACAGACGTTAGCCCTTGAGGAGGGACCCCAAGCGGACTCCACGGGGGAGTAACGGATCCGGATCCCAAGGGGCCCCAGCAGGACGAAAGCAGGATTTCGTTGGAGGGCTCTGGCTCAACCGACATCGCGATGATTGGTGAGGCGATAGGAAGTGATGGGGTTGTGGACCCCACTATTAGAACATCCACCCCAGTTGTACAAGGAGTTCCCGGGGATGATGCCATTGCGGGTTCTCAAGGCCTGACGATCCCTGGGCTTATGAACGTACACACACCACCCCCACAACCCCAACAATTACAACAGGTACAACCCGACGCACAACAACAAGCCATACAGATGCTACTACAGTTAATACAGGGGCAAAACGGATCACAACAACAACATCAGGTACAACAGGTTGCTCAACAACATCAGGTACAACAGGTTGCACAACAACAACCACAGGTACAACAGGTTGCACAACAACATCAGGTACAACAGGTTGCACAACAACAACCACAGGTACAACAGGTTGCACAACAACATCAGGTACAACAGGTTGCTCAACAACATCAGGTACAACAGGTTGCACAACAACAACCACAGGTACAACAGGTTGCACAACAACATCAGGTACAACAGGTTGCTCAACAACATCAGGTACAACAGGCTGCACAACAACATCAGGTACAACAGGTTGCTCAACAACATCAGGTACAACAGGTTGCTCAACAACATCAGGTACAACAGGTTGCTCAACAACATCAGGTACAACAGGTTGCACAACAACCCCAGGTACAACAGGTTGCACAACAACACCAGGTACAACAGGTTGCTCAACAACATCAGGTACAACAGGCACAACAGTTTGCACCACAACAACAGGTACATCAGGTAGCGCAACAACAACAACCACAGGTACTACAGCTGCTGCTACAGTTACTACAAGGACAGAACGGTTCACCACCCTCACACAATCAACAACAGGGTCAACAACCACCTTATCAGAGTAGTGCCTCAAATAGTTACTCACCTGGGGTAGCCCCTTGGTCACTGGGGAATCCCTCCTCACCCCACTCCCAACCCCTATCCCCATCCTACACCCAACCCCTCATAGTTCCTTCCCCCCCTGGTCAGGCACCCCCTTACACTCCCAGTACTCCATCCCATAGACCGGGACTTGTGGCGTCACTCCCGAAGTTGTCCTTGCCAAGGTTAAATTGTGCTGAACTCCCATCGAATAAAGTGGAACGCAACCGTTGTGTGGAAAATTGGTTGTGGGAGATGGATTCTGTGTTAGCCGCGGCTCCTGACGATGAAACTAAAATTAATCTGGCCACTGGGGCATGTGTGGGTCGCGACGGGCCCCTGAGGAAGTCTGAGGAATTCAGGCATTTGGTGACGTGGCCACAATTTGTGCAGGCCATCAAGGACCGATTTAAGGCGAAAATTACTAAAGAGGAGGCTCGTCGCTACTTAACGTCATTGCAGAGGGATAAAGGTACTCAATTAAAAGATTTTGGTGCCTTCCTTAGGACCAGGATAGGCGATCTCACTCAGGAGTTGGGTTACGATGCGCAGCAGGAGGAACGGTTTGCAAAGCAGCTATTTTGTAAGGCCTTGCCCGCCCATATCGGTCCCTACCTCGCTACGGACACGGCTTCCCTGAGTTTTAGGGAACTCGTACAATACGCCGAAGACCATATAGATGAGGACTTGGATGCGGAGGAGGCGCGGACGTCGCCATATGTCAATGCGGTGAGCAGGAAGGTAGAGAGCGGACAAGGGGGCAATAGGTCAGGACCCCCCCAGACGAAAGCGGCGGGCAGTGGTCGCACGCAACAACCCCCACGTAATGACTGGTGGGACTCGCGTACTTGTTTTAATTGTGGGAAAAGAGGCCACGTGAAAGCGAGATGCCGGAAGAGGAGAACAGAAACATGAGAGAATCCCGCCTCGGGTGGTGGCAGACCTACGTTTGAGATGACGGTTGAAGG
Source organism: Procambarus clarkii (assembly GCF_020424385.1). NCBI lineage: Eukaryota > Metazoa > Arthropoda > Malacostraca > Decapoda > Cambaridae > Procambarus > Procambarus clarkii. The sequence goes on from NW_025574145.1 coordinate 42,909, forward strand.
TGTGAGATTGACAGTTTTTGTGGACACCGGAAGTCAAGCAACTCTCATTAAAAAGTCAGCCTTCAGCACACTTAAAGAGACACGCCTTAAGCGTTGCTGGGAGCATTTCACAGCAGTGAATGGTCAACATATTAATATCTTGGGCCAGGCCACTCTCAATTTTGAAGTGGGTAAGGGTGAAGCTTACCCACACAATTGCACGATTGTCGAGAATCTTGCATTCCCTGGTCTAACTTTTCTTTGTCTGCTCAAGAGGGAGCAAGGAAGTGCAGATTGAAGTTGGGCCAGGTAGTTTATCCCATTAAAATGGTAGATCATCCTCCAGTAATTGCTTCCATTAGCAAGAAACAGAAGTACAACATTCACTACCCTAAGTTGTTGTTTAAGTCTCTTCCAGACACAGATAAGAAATCATGTGGGTTACATGCCTTGGTGAAACAATGTTGCCCACCCGATTCAGTTAAATTCATTAAAGTATCAGTGGTACGTCACACTGCACCAGGTACCACCCTTCAGGTGGCTGGGAGATGTGACAGGTTGTTGATCCCTCATCATTTGATCACAGTGCTTGATAAAGGTGCCCTTATTCCAATTGTCAATCTCTCGCACAAAACCTATCGTTTCAGGGCAAGTGATAGGGTGTCTCAGGCTACAATTGTAGAAAATACAGGAATTTTTCAGTATCAAAGCCAGGAGGAGATGCCAGCCACCACAGCACAATGTAGTGCACTTAATGTTACATAAAGTAGTACACAGGGGAAACACAAGACCGAGACAGGAAAAAGTAGTTATACTCAGGAAGTTGATAAGTTAATCTCGGCTCTGGATTTGCAACATGTGCAACAATCAGATAGGAAACTTTTGAGAGGGATTTTACGTAAATTCCCTAGACTGTTTGCAACAGAAGACGATCAGATCGGGCTTCTGGATAGGATCGAGCATGTTATTCCTACAGGTGATCATTCTCCTATTTACACCCGTCAATGGAGGCTTCCGGAACGGGCGAAGGAAGTAATTAGGGATGAGTGTCAGAAAATGTTGAGACAGGATGTGATAGAGCCTAGTACATCACCATGGTTGTCGCCAGTAGTGTTGGTACGTAAACCGGATGGTAGTTATAGGTTTTGTGTTGACTACCGAAAGATAAACGAAATTACTAAAGGTGATGTGTATCCTTTGCCACGGATACAAGAAATAATAGATCAGTTTGGGGCAGCCAAATACTTTTCCACTCTGGATGCGAAATCTGCGTATTGGGCCATCCCAGTTGCTGAGAAAGATAGAGAAAAGACCGCCTTCTCTGATGGGGTTCATACTTATCAATTCAAGCGGATGCCTTTCGGGTTAAAGACAGCGCCTTCATCATTTCAGAGGGCAATTAATTATATCCTCAGTCCAGTCTTGGGGAGGCACTCGTTAGCGTACCTGGATGATGTGGTTATCTACTCCAGGACGTTTGATGAGCACTTACGAGATTTGACTGAGACGTTGGCACTGTTAGATAAGGCGGGGTTCAAACTTAACGTGAGTAAGTGCACTCTGGCATCTCAGAAATTCAAGTTTCTGGGATTCCAGGTGAGCACAGATGGTATCCGACCTGACCCCGACTCCTGTCGTGCCATTGCTGACATGCCTACACCTAAGACAGCAAAGGATGTTCGAAGGTTTCTGGGGGCAGCCGGATATTTCCGTCGCCACATTGAGGGTTTTGCAAGTACAACAGCACCGTTAACTGAGCTCACTAAGAAAAATGTTAAATTCGTTTGGAAACCTGAGCATGATAACGCTTATGCAAAATTAAAAAGTCAACTCATTACCACCCCAGTCTTGGCAGTACCGGATTTTGATAAGGAGTGGGAAGTACACACTGACGCCAGTGGCATAGCTATTGGTGGGTGCTTAATGCAACGTGATAATGACAATCTTCCTCACCCAGTTGCATATTTCAGCAGGAAGGTTAAGGGTCCGGAGGTCCGCTATTCTGCAACGGATAGGGAAGCTTTGGCTGTGGTAGAAAGTGTCAGGTACTTTGAACCGTATCTTTTCCAACGTCACTTTGTCATTTATACAGATCACAGGGCTTTGACTCATATTTTTAAGAAAAGAACTAAGTGCCCTCGCATGTCACGTTGGTCTCATGAACTAGCTGCTCACTCATTCCAAATACTTTACAAGCCTGGTCCATCACATGTTGTACCAGATACTTTGAGTAGAAACATTGCTACTATTAACGTAAATCTTAATATTGAAAATATTTCCAGTGAGAAAATGCGAGAATTCCAGATGAACGAACCAAGGTGGAAGGAAATTATTGAACTTTTGGAGGGAGGAAAATATCCGTCGAAGAAACGTAATTTAGCAATTCATGATTTTGAAATGAAGGATGGGGTCTTATTTTATGTAAAGGGACAGCAGGATCGTGCAGTTTTTCAGTTGGTTATCCCAGAGGTGTTGAAGAAGTCGGCGTTGAAACTCGCACATTCGTCTAAGATTGCAGGTCATCCGGGGATTTTTAAAACTCACATGAAAGCCAAGTCACTCTTTTTCTTCCCCGGTATGTTAACAGAGGTCATTAACTTCGTTAAGTCCTGTGGTCATTGTCAAAGGAGGAAAGGTACCCTTAAGGTACAAGCTCCATTGCAAGAATTCCCAGAAATTTTGGAACCTTTAGATCGGGTGGGGGCTGATCTGATTGATCTGCATCACAGTCATTCAGGAAACCGTTACGTATTGGTGTTGGTAGACCACCTGTCCAGGTACACCACACTGATTGCATTGCCTCAGAAGGATTCACGAACTGTTGCAAAGGCGTTCTTAGATAGGTTCGTCACTGTATTTGGTCCCCCTAAAGTGTTAGTTTCTGACCGAGGTCAGGAATTTAATGGGAATATTTTTAGAGAAGTATGTAAAATTATAGAAACCACTTCAGCATTCACGACGGCTTATCACCCTCAGGCTAACGGCATGACAGAACGGACGAACCGGTCAGTTAAAGATATGCTTGCAATTCTTGCAGAGCATGATGCAAATTCGTGGGACGAACAACTCCCCTATGTCCAGCTAGCTCTGAACACTGCCATCCATCAGTCCATTAACACCCAACCCCTTTTGCTGTTCACAGGTCATTCATGTAATTTCCCGTCAGGTCTGCTTAACAGACATAATATTGTATATGGGGAAGATTACCCATCAGAAGTTTTAAATAAGATGAAAAATGCATGGAGAATTGCAGCTAGGGCTTCCAAGACAGCACGAGACCGCTATGCTCAGCATTATGACAAGAAGGTACGACCTCTTGAGTTGAAAGTCGGGAGTCTTGTGTTGAGAGTTAATGAGGCGGCTCCTGCCAATCAGAGTAGGAAACTTGCACCTAGATGGCGGGGCCCTTACCGGGTAATTGAAAGAAAAGGTCCGGTTAATTTTGTTATTAAAGGTATTTTTGAAGACCAAGTTGAGAGAACGATTCACATTAATAAATTAAAACCTTATCACGCGAGGGAGGAACTAGAGCTGCCTTCAGCAAGTCTAATTCCTGACCTGTCTAATGATCCAAGTGCTGAGTCAGATGATGAGGATGACCTTCTGTCAGATCTCATCAGTAGTCAAGTTCAATCTTGTCACCCTATGGTAACAAGGTCGCGAGCTGTACAGTAAATTGTTAATGATCTCCCCTAGTCAGGTTTAGTAATTTCATAATAATTATCCTGTAGAGGCACTGGTGTGTATTTACTGAGGTGCATGACTCAGGTAGCATACTTGCCTTGCTCTGGGGTTTCCAACTTCCTACACCTCAGAGTAATATCCATGCTTCCGCCATTTGTTGTTGTCTGTCTTTCTCAGGTCTGATGGTACACCAGTTCCAGCCTCCCAGTCACACGTGAACCAAGGATCGAGATCAGCAGGTCTGGGGATGACCCACCTGGCTGATAAGATCGGGGTCTGAGGCACGTTACATAAAGTCCTCCCCCTTGTACCCGGTAACTCGTCAATTGGTTATCCGGAAGGGGTGACTGGCGTACAGTCACCCGGCCGACACCTCACGTCACTAACGAGGTTGTCCCAGTCCAGCCATGCTGTCTTCACGGAGCAGAGTCCAGTCACCATCACAACCGTGGGCAAGCTGTCTCAAGGTCACCAACCAAGCCCACCAGCCGCGTAGTCAAGACTGCGGGAAAACCGGAAGTGGAAGACGAGTGGTCTACGAAGAAGAACGCTAATTGCAAGGACTTGTCAGCTCTCTCAAAACCTGCGGTTGCGTCGTCTGTGGAAATCAAGATGCAACGCGGTGGTCTCAGGTACGAACAGCACTACCCCTACAGAGTGCTTGCGGAATCGCCAGATGAGGTACAATCCTGTACCTCGGCCCAAGTTCAGCTACACGAGGGGTTGCACGGAAGGTGTACCGGCCCAGTAGTACCGGGATGACAAGTAAACGCCGGTAGATGACGTCGCCCAGGAGCTGAGGCAGGGCCCACCTGTCCTGTCACCATGCCATCCTCTTCAACGCCACTCGAACCTCACTACCAACGCGAGACATCGTGACACGTCGAAGTTGTGCTCTACTGTGGCAGCCATGGTTAACAACAATCCATCAAGACTGTTTGGGGAGCGATAAGAAGAGGTGAACCCGGGTTCCTGTTAGCGGGGTCCACCTGAGCTGACGGCGGCCAGCTGTCAGCTGTCACTCAAGTCAGGTGCGGGTAGTACGAGACCCCCTGTACTGTCCGTAGTTGGCCGAGGCCGGAAATGGAACTTCCAGACGACCAGGATCTTCAAGCAACATGAGGTAGTCGCCGGAATCTACAGCAACGAAATGTCAACAGGAACGAACGAGAGAAAATATTTATAGAAAAGTTTCATATACAAATAAACGCTATTAATATAGTAAACTGTGGTAACTCGGAACAGTTCAACTTTTAATTTTCCATCTGATAGTAAGCACCTATACACCTTCGGAAAGTTCTCTGGAACAGTATTAAATGTTGAAAACTAGAACTAGTGAAATAGAGAAATAAATCTAGAAAGGGAACATTAGAAAATGACCCTGTCTCTAGATAAGTTGTATGAGTGAACTGGTTTGAGAACCATCTAGTAGGATCTCTAGAAACGTTGATCAGTGGGGAACTTTATCTAGATTTTTCTAGATCCTAGATACTGATAGTTATACATATATTTTTTTTTAATTTTTTTTGTGGTTTACTGAACAATAAGGGTGTGGTACACAGTCTGACAAATGTGTACACCCGCTGTTGTTGTGGACTTGAATATGAACTCTGGGATATTAGGAGTTGGAGGAACTTATATCCAGAGTGTTGTTGTTGGTTAAGGGACATGTCTGTGGACATTGAATTTTTTTTAATAATAAAAATATTTTTGTTGTATTTTCTTTAGATTTTAAGATTGGGATGCGCTGTGGTGGACAGTTGCCACAGGTGTGGAGTGGAACACTAGGTCCCTGAGAGGTAGTGTTCTTCTATTCTGATATAATTTTATAATTTTGTTATTTTTTAATGACATTGATTTTTTTTTTTTGATGTTTTGTGTGATGTGTTTGATCTTTATTCCAGGTGGAATACTGGGATAGCTGAAGGCTATCAGCTGATTTTAGCTAGTTAGTAATTGTTAGGTTGGGATTTCTCCAGTTATTTGTTACTATATCAAGACAGGTATAGGATATTTTGTCTTCCAGGTAGTTGGAAGGGTATGGGGCTGCATCCAAGTGGACAGCCAGGAGTATAGGGGCGGTCTCTGTCCTTATGTTTTATGTATTATTACTGTTGTGTTGATAGGTATAAATACATGCTGGGGCACACCTTTTGGGTGTGCCGTTATTGTTGTTGGAGTATTGTATGGAATTAGTTAGGATTAGATAATTTCTTTTGTTTGAGGCATTGGTTGAAAAGAGTGTTGGGTTAAAAATGTTGTTTTTGGAGTTAATGGTTAGGGTAGGGCAGGATTTCTGGATAAGAAAAGTGTGTGTAACTTGCTTTACACACAAATTTCTTAATTTCCGAGGAGGGGGAGTTGTAATGATCTGGGGCTCAGCTCATTGGTTCTCCCTTCTCCCCTCTTTTCCCTCTCCTTCTCCCCTCCTTTCCTTCTCCCTCTCCCCTCCTTCCTTCTCCCCTCCCCTTGGCCGTCATTCGTCTCCTCTCCTCTTCCCCCCCCCCCCTGTCGCCCATTTGTCAGGGTCAAGAGGTTGACCTGAGTGTAGGGTGGTCGTGGATACCTTGGCTTCTCCCACTCAACTTCCCCACTCAGATATTTCCCTCTCCACCCCCTCTCATCCCTCTCTCCCTCTGTCCCTCTCAGCAGCGGCCTTCCCCATACCAGGCAGAGTCAAATGTCCCTACTCCTATCTTAGAGGAGACAGGCTTGAACATAAATTATCAGTTTTGTAAACATTGCTCGCAGGTGTCTGGGCTCCATAGACGCGCCTTGTCCCCCTTCTCTAGCTGGGGAGAGCTGACTCAATCTTCAGAAATTCATGTAGCTTTCCACGACAGATCAGTGAAGGTGATTGGCCTGAGATAAGGGCCAAGTCCTTATTGGCCCTAGAGAGCCAGACCTCAGGCCTACGTGTTAAATGGTTGGCCAGGGCCAAAATAATGGGTGGAGCCCTGGGGCTGTATTAGATGGTGGGAGGAGCAATCCTTCCCAGCAATAAGTTGGAAAAACTAAATTTCATCAGTGTGTCTTGGGAGTGTATTAGGAACAGGGCCGCAAGCCCGTATCCTCGGGGCTGAGGGCAGCCATCAACATCTTGGCCGTGGTGCGGGTATTTAAGGTATAGTGCACTTGAGTTTTGTGTCCTCGGTAAATATCCATTGTGCCTCTAGGGAAATAGAATAGGTGATGTGTTCAAATTGTCTTAATTTACATGTTTCATAAAATAAATTGTATAGCTTGTCCAGTGGTATTCACTTAACTCCCCTTTGATATATTTTGCTACTTTGTCATTTTTAGGTGTTGTATTGGAAGCCCCCATGTTCTCCTACTATTAATAGATACTAAAGTTCCCCTTGGATTCAAATAAGTAACGTAAATTACACAAACTAATTTTCCAAAATTTATTACTGAAATTCATATTACCCGGAGTCCCATGGTTGCTGATTCCTTGCCTTCCTGGGGGATCGGTGATAGACACATTCAGGTATGGTTGGTCAGGAAGGTGGTGGCAGTGCTTTAATGGTTTTTATTTTATAATTAGTAATAAGCGAATAACCCGTGTCCTTGGTGTATCTTCCTCATTTAATATTCCTCTTAGATACGTGGCAGTCCAGTGAGGGGTCATGCTGGACTGTAACAGTGTTAAGCTGGGGTATTGAGTGAAGAGAGACAGAGAATTACAACAGAGAGCGTATAGTACGATTATGAGAGATCACAAGATAACAGGATTAATACTGGGGAACATTGGGTTATTACAATAGAGGCCGCGGTTATTACGACAGAGGGAAGTGGTCATTACATCCCCTTACTCTTCTGTTTTCCAGGGATGTGAGGTTCAGCTCCTTTAGCCTTTCCTCGTAGCTCAATCCTCTCAGTTCCGGGACGAGCCTGGTGGCATACCGCTGAATCTTCTCTAACTTTGTCTTGTGTTTAACTAGGTATGGACTCAAGGCTGGAGCTGCATACTCCAGGATTGGTCTTACATAAGTGGTATACAGGGTTCTGAAAGATTCCTTACACAAGTTTCTGAAGGCAGTTCTTATGTTGGCCAGTCTAGCATATGCCGCTGATGATATTCTTTTGATGTGGGCCTCTGGGGACAGGTTCGGTGTGATATCAACCCCCAGATCCTTGTCTCTATTTGATTCTTGCAGGATTTCCCCTCCCAGATGATACCTTGTGTTCAGCCTCCTGCTCCCTTCGCCTAATTTCATCACCTTACACTTTCCAGAGTTGAACTTCAGCAGCCATTTTCTAGACCATTCCTCCAGTTTATCCAGGTCATCCTGTAGTCTCTGTCTATCTTCATCCGTCTTTATTCTTCTCATAATTTTTGCATCATCAGCAAACATCGAGAGGAATGAGTCTATACCCTCTGGAAGATCGTTCACATATATTAGAAACAGGATGGGTCCAAGTACTGAGCCCTGTGGGACTCCGCTGGTGACATCTCGCCACTCTGTCGTGTCCCCCCTCACCGTTACTCGCTGTTTCCTGTTGCTTAAGTACTCCCTTATCCACTGGAGCACCTTCCCTTTTACTCCTGCCTGTTGCTCCAACTTTTTTAACAGCCTTTTATGGGGTACTGTGTCGAAGGCTTTTTGGCAATCCAGGAAAATGCAGTCAGCCCACCCTTCTCTTTCCTGCCTAATTTTCGTTGCCTGGTCATAAAATTCTATTAAACCTGTGAGGCACGATTTACCATCTCTGAACCCATGTTGGTGGTGCGTTACAAAGTTATTTCCCTCCAGATGCTCTACGAGCCTTTTCCTCACGATCTTCTCCAGCACCTTGCATGGTATACAAGTTAAGGAAACTGGCCTTTAATTCAGTGCCTCTTGCCTGTCACCCTTTTTGTATATTGGGACCACGTTAGCTGTCTTCCAACTTTCTGGTAAGTCTCCTGTTTCCAGTGACCTGTTAAACACCATAGAGAGTGGCACACTTAGTGCTTCTGCACCTTCCTTTAGTATCCATGGTGAGATTCTATCAGGCCCAACAGCCTTTGTCACATCTAGCTCCAGCAGACACCTTTTGACCTCATCACTGGTGTGTGTGTGTGTGTGTGTGTGTGTGTGTGTGTGTGTGTGTGTGTGTGTGTGTGTGTGTGTACGTATGTGTGTTTGTACACCTCCACACAACACTATGGAGGGCGTGTACACCTCCACACAACACTATGGAGGGTGTGTACACCTCCACACAACACTATGGAGGGTGTGTACACCTCCACACAACATTATGGAGGGTGTGCACACCTCCACACAACACTATGGAGGGTGTGTACACCTCCACACAACACAAGGGAGGGCGTGTACACCTCCACACAACACTAGGGAGGGTGTGTACACCTCCACACAACACTAGGGACGGTGTGCACACCTCCACACAACACTAGGGAGGGTGTGTACACCTCCACACAACACTAGGGACGGTGTGTACACCTCCACACAACATTATGGAGGGTGTGTACACCTCCACACAACACTAGGGAGGGTGTGTACACCTCCACACAACACTAGGGACGGTGTGCACACCTCCACACAACACTAGGGACGGTGTGTACACCTCCACACAACACTATGGAGGGTGTGTACACCTCCACACAACACTATGGAGGGTGTGTACACCTCCACACAACACTAGGGAGGGTGTGTACACCTCCACACAACACTAGGGACGGTGTGCACACCTCCACACAACACTAGGGACGGTGTGTACACCTCCACACAACACTATGGAGGGTGTGTACACCTCCACACAACACAAGGGAGGGCGTGTACACCTCCACACAACACTAGGGAGGGTGTGTACACCTCCACACAACACTATGGAGGGTGTGTACACCTCCACACAACACAAGGGAGGGCGTGTACACCTCCACACAACACTAGGGAGGGCGTGTACACCTCCACACAACACTAGGGAGGGTGTGTACACCTCCACACAACACTAGGGAGGGCGTGTACACCTCCACACAACACTATGGAAGGTGTGTACACCTCCACACAACAGTATGGAGGGTGTGCACACCTCCACACAACACTAGGGAGGGTGTGTACACCTCCACACAACACTATGGAGGGTGTGTACACCTCCACACAACACAAGGGAGGGCGTGTACACCTCCACACAACACTATGGAGGGTGTGTACACCTCCACACAACACTATGGAGGGTGTGCACACCTCCACACAACACTAGGGAGGGTGTGCACACCTCCACACAACACTATGGAGGGTGTGTACACCTCCACACAACACTATGGAGGGTGTGTACACCTCCACACAACACTATGGAGGGTGTGTACACCTCCACACAACACTAGGGACGGTGTGTACACCTCCACACAACACTAGGAAGGGTGTGTACACCTCCACACAACATTATGGAGGGTGTGCACACCTCCACACAACACTATGGAGGGTGTGTACACCTCCACACAACATTATGGAGGGTGTGCACACCTCCACACAACACTATGGAGGGTGTGTACACCTCCACACAACACAAGGGAGGGCGTGTACACCTCCACACAACACTAGGGAGGGTGTGTACACCTCCACACAACACTAGGGACGGTGTGCACACCTCCACACAACACTAGGGACGGTGTGTACACCTCCACACAACACTACGGACGGTGTGTACACCTCCACACAACACTAGGGAGGGTGTGCACACCTCCACACAACACTAGGGACGGTGTGTACACCTCCACACAACACTAGGGACGGTGTGTACACCTCCACACAACACTAGGGAGGGTGTGTACACCTCCACACAACACTAGGGACGGTGTGTACACCTCCACACAACACTAGGGAGGGTGTGCACACCTCCACACAACACTAGGGACGGTGTGTACACCTCCACACAACACTACGGACGGTGTGTACACCTCCACACAACACTAGGGACGGTGTGTACACCTCCACACAACACTAGGGAGGGTGTGTACACCTCCACACAACACTAGGGAGGGTGTGTACACCTCCACACAACACTAGGGAGGGTGTGCACACCTCCACACAACACTATGGAGGGTGTGTACACCTCCACACAACACTAGGGACGGTGTGTACACCTCCACACAACACTAGGGAGGGTGTGTACACCTCCACACAACACTAGGGAGGGCGTGTACACCTCCACACAACACTAGGGAGGGTGTGTACACCCATCACCTCCAACAGAATTGTATCATTATTCTCCTTATCTAACTTCTCGCTTATTATTATTATCCCGTTATACTCTTTACCTTTTCATTCTGGCATCTTCCCTCCTTCCGTTTCTCCTCCTCCATCCCACATAATCCCTCTCGTTCTCTACGCCTCCCCCTCTCCACATATCTCCCACCACCGTCCACTAGCAACAAACGACTCAGCGCAGCAGTTTGTCCTGTCCGCTGCACAAAAGAATATTTCTAACTGGGAATTTCTGGTCACGTTGCGTTTTATTTCATGTTTATTTTTTTCCCCTGTCTGAGAATTACTCTCGTATCTTGGGAGGAAGTTGGACAATTCTGACCACATGTTATGATGTTGGAGAACACCACAGTGGACCGTACTTTTCTGAAATGGCGCATTGGGGCTGTTTTCCTGGCAAATACTGCTATACTTCAGGGTGGTTAGATGGGGGGAGGTGTATATAAGGCACTGCCTTAACTGGGTAGTTGGCAGGTGGCCGGGTACTGTTTATATACATACTACCTGTGAGAGAGAGACGTCGAGGGGACAGGAGGATTCTACACGTGGTGTCTGTTTCATGGAGTTCTCTCGGAGCCTTGCAAAAGCACCCAAACACGGAACAATATGTAAGGAACAATTTAATTTACTGCCACTATTTTGGGTGGGAGGCACGTCCAGGGGGCCTTTCTGTACACACGTTCCAGGCACGTGTGATGGTAATTAAATACCCATGTGATTGTCTTCAAGAGGAATTTGACTGGGTACGCGCTCAACCCGTTCTAGCACTTTCTTATAGTCAATATTGACTTATTAAATAAGTGGATATGTGACATACTAATTTATTGTGAATATTTTAGTTTACCTTGAAGAGCTTCATAGAAAACACTGACCTTACCTAACTTTCTTAGTATGTTAAGATAAGCATCTTATTGCTTCGTAATTACAATTATTACTTAACCTATACCTATAATTGGTTAAGTAATAATTGTAATTACAAAGCAATAAGATGCTTATCTTAACATACTAAGAAGGATAGATAAGGTTGGTGTTTTCTATGAAGCTTTTCAAGGTAAACTAAAATATTCACAATAAATTAGTATGTCACTAATGCACTTATTTAATAAGTCAATATTGACTTAAAGAAAGTGCGAGAACGGGTTGACGCGTTCTGATAAGCCACAGGGATACACGTACCGCTAAGCCACAGGGATACACGTACCGCTAAGCCACAGGGATACACGTACCGCTAAGCCACAGGGATACACGTACCGCTAAGCCACAGGGACACACATACCGCTAAGCCACAGGGACACGCGTAGCCTTAGGCCCTAGGGGACACGCATAGCCCTAGGGGACACGCATAGCCCTAGGAGACACGCATAGCCCTTGGGGACACTTGTAGACATAAGCCATAAGTGCTCTAGTACCCCAGGCCGCTGGGAACAGGTTCTTTACAGCTTCATACAAACTGTCATAAGATTGCCGACTTGGCCGCCAAGGGGTGAGGACGTGTCTGCCCGCACTGCAGTTGCCGGCTGGCTTGAGTGGTATTTAGGTGATCGTCGGTGCTGACGTGGCGTCTATGAAGGGGGGGGGCCTCTACCCCCTGTTGTGTGGGTTCGCTCTGTGAGCCTAGAGTTTTCTGCCTGTGCTGTGTAGAGGGAACCACATTCAAAGTGCCCGCCAAGGAGACATTTTACAGTATAGGCAGGGCTGTGCCCTGATTGGTGGACGACGACGGCGCACGGCCTACCCGCGCGGCAGCCCGCGCAGGCCGAGTGGGCCAGATTTGAACTGCATGTGACCCAACGCGGACGACGCCTGCCCGGCACCACTGGCACTTAGGATATGTGCCCATAGGACCCCTAAGAGGCATTGATTCCCTCTGTCCTACCCTTCCTGAGGAGCCTAGACTTGCTCCACCTACCCTACCAGCCCTTCCTCTCCCTACGACGACAGTTCCAGGTGAATTACTGTACTATTGTTGTAACACGTGGGTCACCTCTACATTGGCGCAGTGAGTAAACGTTCCCACGCGGTGATCAAGAGGACCTCGCCAAGATATCTGCATCATCGTTCTGCCGACTTCAGTCAAGACGTCTTAGATAGTGTTCAACGGTTCCAGTCTCGAATTACTGGCTTTGGTTGCACCATAGATGTTCTTCGGTTCGTTGTTCAATAGCGGTGCCCAAGATATTTCAACCCCTGTCTTTTTTGTGCATATGTTTTATTCCACATCTCGTGCAATCCCCCAAGATTCTCCATAAGTTCCAGTTATCAGTGTTTTATACGGATTATTTCTCCGGATTTGTTGCATTTTATTGTCTTGTCCCCCAAGCACCGATTCCCGCGGTACCCAAGTTCTTTGAAGAAGGGGAGACGAGTACCACCATTCACACGGAATACGGGCCACCGTTCATGAGCATACCCGACCTGTATTGTTTACGAATCCGCTCGCGGAGGATTTCAGGCTGTCGTTCCCGAGCGCATCCGTCTCCAGCGTGTTTACTACAGCGACGCTGGTCCCAGCTCTGCAGGGTGCTTGCTACAGGTCTGTTATTTTCTCATTTCTACTGTTAGCTAGACGTAACCTGTTCTAGGCTTTCTACAGAAGTAACGGCTCAAGGGAAAGAGATACATTAAGTGAGTCAGTGAGTTTGTGTTCATACCAGATTTAAGGTGGATGGTGATCCGCCCTGCACACAGTTCCACACGTTCACCTGAAAAAAGTGTTTTTGAGAACCCTCAGCCCAGTGCTTATGAAAATCAGGCACATTGCTTGTCAAAGTTCCTCAAAGTGCCTGCCATATCAGATTTTCCAGCTTTGCAAGTGCAGTAAGTGCCCAGTTTTTGTCTAAGCCTCAAGTGATTTAGGTACCAATTAAGTGTGCAGTGTTTTATGTTGCTTGAAACCCACCTGGCCCCATCATTTACATTATTGACTGTGCAGTGCTTATTTTTCCTTGTGGAACATTTATCTCTATCTCTGAACATTGGAACCTTAAGTGTGGCTATTGGTGTCTGTGTTTTTTTTGTTTTGTTTTTCTGTTTGGGGTGGTATACATGTGAGGTGCCTGGCCCCAGATCTAAGGCTTATTACCAGGTGTGGCACGATATCGGAGCTTTAACTTTCGACACCAGCACAATGGCTCTAATCAAGATAAACTCTGCTTCGGCTGCTGAGCTGCAGCTGCTACCGGGTGTAGGAGATAGATTGGCCGCTCGCATTATCAAGTTTCGGCGTCACCATGTGATCACGGAGGACAACATTTATGATATCAACCGCCTTCGGGCCAAACCCGAGTTGATGGCTGCTATATCGTTTGAGGTGGACCCGTCCCAACAGGGCCCCGGGCCCTTAGGTCAGGGGGCAGGAAGTCGTTCATCGTCCTCGTCCAGCGAAACGGGAACCCGCCACTCCTCTAGGGGTGCCACCAGCAGCAGCCAACGTGGACGTCGACCTCAGTCACCAGCTTACTCCAGGGCTAGTGGCCAGCAAGGTACTCGGCAGGGGAGCCCCTCCCACCATCGATCGGCTCGATCAAGGAGACGGACAGCTCGACACTCGTCACACAGCTCTCTGACTTCCGATTCGGATGCCTCTCTATCCCGCAGCAGGCGGACAGGTTATCGCCAACAGAAAGAGACCTTCCGCACACCACCTCGGGCGTTGGACTATGACGGGAAGTCAGATTGGGCCACCTTCTACCGCCGCTTCACGTCTTATGCCTCGGAAAAGGACTGGAGCGGGCCTACGTCATTGACACAGTTAGGATGGTGCCTCAAGGGTAAGGCAAGTGATTTTTACAATCGCTTACTGGACAGAGAACCGTCGATCGATTATATTCGCATGATGCATAAGATGATCAAGCGATTTGGCGATAGGGAAGTTCTGGATGTAGCTATGATGAAGTTTAACCAGGCCCAGCAGGAACCAGAAGAAGATATTGCTGATTGGGCAGATAGGGCCCACCACTTGGCTCATCGGGCCTACAAACATGTGCCACGATGGGAAGTGGAACAAATCGCAGTAATGAGATTCGGCCAGGGATTACAGGACAAGACTCTGGCAGAATACATTGCCAATGCAAGAAATTCGTCAATGGAAGAGGCCATCGACCGGGCCCAAACCTTCCAGCACAATGCCGTAGCAATCCACGGCTCCGCAAGTTCAAGCAGGCACGACTCCCACCGCCGCGGGTCCCAGGGGCCAGCAGTAAGAGTGAATGCAGTGGGCAGGTACTCCCGGTATGAGCAACCACCCAGGAGTAAGGACGCTTCTCGGCGCTCGACACCAGGTGCCTCGCCGGCTACCAGTCCCGCAGGCCGTGGAACCGGTACTCACCACCCGTCGAGTGCAGGCTCGGGTCCTTCATCTTCCATGGACACGGAGGCGAAATTGGACGTCTTGGTAGCAGGTGTCTCAGAACTCAGCGGGAAATTGGATCAGGTGTGTGAGAGTTTGAGGCGTCTCACAATGGCCATCATATCGCCGCATATTCGTCGTTCCCCATCTCCCAGGCGATCGCTGCAGTGTTTCAGATGTAGGAAAGAGGGTCACGTGGCTCGGGAATGTCTGGAACCGGGAAGTGATGGGGAGGGAAGCCGCCGGCTCAGGGACCCCCTGGGCAACAAGCTGCGCGTTTCATTTGAGGACGAGAAGGAGTCTTTAAACACGGATGGGTCGGTCCAGTCGGCCTAACTCCGACCCAATGTACAACAGGCCTAGAAAGGGAGAGCACGATAGGGGCGGGCCAAGGGACGTCGGGCACGGAAGAGCAGGACGAGGGAAGAGATCACATAACCATCAGACAGCTCAGATCCGGCTCTATGTTTTGGATCCCAGTCCAGATCGGGGACGTGGAGGTCAAGGCGATTGTGGATACAGCGGCCGAGGTCACCATTATCTCCCAGGAGATCCATCAACGGTTGAACCCACCACCCCAGGTGATACAACACATAACCTTAAGCACGGCGGGGAAACAAATGCACCTTACGGGAACACTGGTGGGCCCCATCTCCTTGCTGGTTGCGGGACGGGAATACACTGTGGGAGTGTATGTGGCGCCTATTGCAGACGACATGTTGCTAGGGCTCGATTTCATGAAAAGATACGGTGTTAGTATAGCCCTAGACAAGTCTCAAATGATATTACAGGGACAGGTGATTCCTATGAAGCTAGAGACGAAAGAGGAGCCTGACCCTAACCTAGCTCCGTGCATCGCTAAGGTAGCAGTGTCCCAATACACTGTTATCCCACCACATTCAGTGGCCAGGGTCAAATGTGAAATGGACAAAAGTATGCCCCAGTGTATAGTGGAGCCCCTGGAGGATGGGCAGGTGCCAGTGGTTCGCACACTCCATCAGGAGGGAGAATTCCTGAAGGTATGTGTACTCAACGTAACAGGGCAGAATATCACATTAAAGAGGCGGATGCATGTGGCCAATGCAGAGGCAGTATGGGAAATTTGACCGGGGCCGGGCCCAGCGGTAGCAGCAAGGGCAGTGGGGAGGGTACGAAGTGAAACTCAAGTCAAATTACCTCCCCATATGATGACCATGGTACAGGACGTCGAGGAAACGCTGTCAGCAGAGCAGGCAAGCCAACTGACCCACCTGTTATGGAACTTCCAGGGCATCTTTGCCGCAAGTGAATTTGACCTGGGATCATTCAAGGAGGTATCTCACCACATCGACACGGGTAATGCAAGACCTGTGAAGCAAAAAATACGACGAACACCCGCATGCTTCGCACAGGAGGAGAAAGGACACCTTCAGCGCATGCTCGATGCGGGCATCATCCAACCGTCAGTATCTGAGTGGGCATCGGCACCAGTTCTGGTAAGGAAAAGGGATGCGTCAGTTCGGTGGTGTGTAGACTATCGAGGGTTGAACTCTCGCACCATAAAGGACGTGTACCCACTCCCTCTAGTCGATGAGTGCCTGGACACCTTGGCGGGAAACAAATGGTTTAGCAAGCTAGATGCCAACTCGGCATATTATCAGATCAACATAGCAGAAGAAGATCGGAAGAAGACGGCATTCATAACGAAATACGGACTGTTTGAATTTAAGAAAATGGCC
This sequence comes from Procambarus clarkii, assembly GCF_020424385.1. Lineage (NCBI taxonomy): Eukaryota > Metazoa > Arthropoda > Malacostraca > Decapoda > Cambaridae > Procambarus > Procambarus clarkii. The sequence goes on from NW_025574145.1 coordinate 59,849, forward strand.
TTTGGTCTTTGTAATGCCCCGGCTACCTACGCCAGGGTTATGAACTTGGTGTTGCGGGAGCTAAATTGGGAAACTGTGCTAGCATTCTTGGATGACATCCTGGTGCTGGGCGATTCATTCCAAAGCCACCTCTCCAACCTAGCACAGGTATTTGCGAGATTCAGAACCTATGGTTTACGCCTGAAACCACAAAAATGCGCCCTCTTTAAGAAACGGGTTGAGTTCTTAGGCAGGATGGTCAGCAGGGCAGGACTAGAACTGGGAAAAGAGGCGATAGACACAGTGGTGAAATGGCAGAAGCCGGGATCATCCAAAGACGTGGAAAGATTTCTGGGACTGGCCAACTACCATCGGACCTTCATAAAGGGATTTCCAGAGTTAGCCGCACCCCTATACGCACTGACCGGCGGAAACAGATTCGAATGGGGAGACAAGCATCAGGAGGCTTTTGCAGCTATCAAAATGGCCTTAACTACAGCTCCGGTGCTGGGATTACCTAATGGACATGACCCCTTCATCCTGGACACCGACGCCTCCGACTGGGCGATAGGAGCGGAGCTGTTACAGGTTCAAGAGAAGAAAGAAAAGGTAATTGCTTATGCCAGTTTCGCATTGACCCCAAAACAGAGAAGGTATTGCACCACGAGGAAAGAGCTATTGGCAGTAGTCAGGTTTACCAGGCTGTTCCGGCACTACCTCTTGGGGCGGCCTTTTACCATACGTACTGACCATGGCAGCCTGGTCTGGCTGGTTAGGTTTAAGAACCCCCAGGGCCAACTAGCACGTTGGCTGGAGGAGCTGAGCCAATTTGATCTAAAAATCCAGCATAGAGCAGGTAAAAAACACAACAATGCAGACTCTTTATCCAGGGAGGGAGGCACTCAACAGGCATGTACCCACTTTCGCCAGGACGTGCCAGTGCAGGACCTGCCGTGTGGAGGATGCTCATACTGTCGCAGGGCACATCAGAACTGGGCGACCTTCCAGGAGACGGTAGATGACGTCGTCCCACTGGCTACGGGGTCGTTCAGATGTGCATGTAACGTTCAGATCCGGGGGACGATTAGACGCGTGAGCACTATAGCCCCTATTCAAGACTGGTGGTCGGAGGATTCCAACTTGGCTGTCTTCCCATGGGACCCTGGTGAAGATGGCCGAAGAAAGCCTGCCGAGACGCTTTATAAGGAAGAAGATGCAGTGGCCCCAGAAGTAGTAGACATTAGGATCATCACCAGAACAACGGCGGACAGGCTAGGGTTGCATTTACTCGAGTTACAGGAGCGGACGGAGAGAGACCCGGACATGAGAATGGTAAGAGAATGGGTGGGAGGCCGTCAGCCAACAGAAGGGGACCTGTTCGGGGCCAGCCCTGCAACAAAATACTACTGGTTAAACAAAGAAGCACTTCTCATGGAAAATGGGCTTTGGTGGTGGCACAAAGTAGATCAGGGGGGAGCCGCCCAGAAGCTTTTGTATGTACCCAGCAGCCTGAGGCAGGAGGTACTGAATCTGTGCCATGATATACCTGATATGGGCCACCAGGGCCGGAATCGCACAATGGAGCGGGTCAAAGCAAGGTACTTCTGGTACGGGCTATCAACGGATGTCGCAAATTACGTGGCATCATGCCACCACTGTAGTATGAACAAAAAAGCATCCAAGACCAGCAGGCATGAGCTGCTTAAGTACCAGGCGGGTGCACCAATGGAAAGGGTACACTTGGACATTCTGGGACCATTGCCTAAGACTCCGAAAGGCAACGAATATCTCCTAGTAATGGTAGATCAGTTCACTAAATGGATTGAGTGTGTGCCACTACCGTCCCAGACGGCAGAGAACACCGCCCGAGCAGCACTCGATGGGTTCTTCACCAGGTTCGGGTATCCGTTTGAAATCTTCACCGATCAGGGCAGGAATTTTGAAAGTGACTTGTTTACGAAGCTCTGCGAATTGATGCACATCCACAAGGCCCGTACTACCGCCTACAGGCCGTCGGCAAATGGGCAGGTGGAAAGGTATAACAGAACCATCATGGATGCATTGCGGTGTTATGCCAGTTCCCAACATGACAGCTGGGACACCTATATCCAACACATAGCAGGGGCCATCAGGTCTAGTGTGAACCGACAGACGGGGTTCACGCCCAACAAGTTAATGCTCGGTTGGGAAACCAACCAGCCAATAGATTTAATGTACCCCCGGGAGGTACAACTTCAATCAGATGCAGTACCTTACCTAGCAAATTTGCAGAAGGAAATTGAGAAGGCGCATGGACTGGCACGGAAGTCTCTATCCACGAACCAGGAACGAATGGAGAGAGATTATGACCTACGGGCACGGCTACAGGTCTATGAGAAAGGGGACCTGGTTTACCTGCTAGACACGGCACAGGTGAAGGGGCAGTGCCGGAAGCTATCACCGCAGTGGAAGGGCCCAGGCGTCATCATCCACAAGTTCTCATCTTGCTTATTTAGGGTCAAGCTCCAGAATGACAACATCACAGCAAATCATGATAAACTAAAGAAGTGCAAGGACCGTACATGCCCGGGCTGGATTGAGAAGTTTAAACATCATATGTCACAGGTTCAGGACCCAGTGGGAGGGCCATATAAGGACCTTTACTGTGTGTGTCGGCAACCATACGATGGAAAGTTTATGGTGCAATGCGATATGTGCGCGGAGTGGTTCCATGGGGTCTGCGTGGGAGTGACTCTGGCAAGTGTACGGTCAAAACCAGAATATGCATGTCCTCGGTGTGAGCCATAAGAGCAGGAAAAAAAAAAAAAAAAAAAAAAAAAAAAAAAAAAGGAAAAAGGAAAGGGAATAGTGTAGTGTATGCAATGTTGAAACAGTTCGTGTATAGTGCAAAGATAATACGGGTAATAATTGTAATAGGACCCATTCATGAAAATAGACTTTTTTACAAAAAAGACATGTTGTATATAGTGAAACGTTTTCCCTCCAACATACCCGTTGTTCTATAGGGACGGGAGGAGTGTAGAGGGAACCACATTCAAAGTGCCCGCCAAGGAGACATTTTACAGTATAGGCAGGGCTGTGCCCTGATTGGTGGACGACGGCGGCGCACGGCCTACCCGCGCGGCAGCCCGCGCAGGCCGAGTGGGCCAGATTTGAACTGCATGTGACCCAACGCGGACGACGCCTGCCCGGCACCACTGGCACTTAGGATATGTGCCCATAGGACCCCTAAGAGGCATTGATTCCCTCTGTCCTACCCTTCCTGAGGAGCCTAGACTTGCTCCACCTACCCTACCAGCCCTTCCTCTCCCTACGACGACAGTTCCAGGTGAATTACTGTACTATTGTTGTAACACGTGGGTCACCTCTACAG